>JACBYM010001330.1:0-12951 GCA_013435755.1 Amphilophus citrinellus | reverse complement strand
CCGCCCAGCTGTTATTGTGTCAGTGAGTTGAATTTTTTTTTTTCTCTACTGCCTTCCCTTCGTGGCGTTGTGTGAAACTGTGACACTGCAGGTTATTTGTCCAGTGTCTCGTTTCCTTGAACCTGTGTGCTTTGCACAAATACACTGCACTGCGGCCTCTGGGTCAGGTTTATAGCCTCGATAATTAATGCTCTTGCTGTTGTCTCTGGTGACTGCTATGCGTCCTTGCACAACTGCATAAATATTCAGTTTAACTGGCATCGCTATAAACACGACCCACCATTCTAGTCCGATTTCCTGCAGGTTGTCTGGACCCTGCAGACTGCGCAGCGAATGTGGAAGCCAGATCCCCTACAGGAAGACTCAGAGGCTCCCCAAGACGGTCCCCATGGACGTGAAGGAAGGAGTCCATACTCTGACATGTAACACCGGTGAGATTAAACAGAGAAAGAGTACAAAAGGTGTCACTGGCTGACCATCAGTCAGTGTTGTCCAAGTAAAGAAGGGAGAAACAAATCACTACGGCAAGAGAGAGAGCAACAGCAGGAGAGTGAGGGTGTTCATCATCCGGAGCGAAATGTTGCCCTCGATGCTCCCACAAAAAGTATAAGACCCAGTCAGCAGGACAGAAAGACACTACACAGACGGAAATTTTCATAAGTATGATGGGGCGGGGAGTACATTTACCACAATTTACCTTATGTGTAGGTTAACTTAAGTAAAAAAATATGTGTTGCAAGTAACTTTGAATGTGTGCGAATTCTAAGCTACTTGTGCTTATTTAGACCATGGGCGTGATTTGGGAACATTACTTGAGTGGAAACCAGGAAACAAATGTTTCGAACTTTTATTTTAGGGTACAGGATTTTAAATGTTGCGGTGAACCAAAACATTTCAAAGCCGTAATTTATTATTTTATTTGTGAAAATTCATATGTGTTTGTGTCATTTAATTACAAATGAAAGCAGAAGTGTTATAATCAACAATTAAACAATTGGGAAATGTGGTTAAAAAGAGAACATCAGACTGTGAAAAGAATTTTCTTTGCATAAAATACAAGGCTTACAAAGGAGGATAGGCTCTTTACTCACAGACAAAGCAAACACGGCATATGTGCATCAACAGAATATTTAATCTAGACATTAGAATAGGGCAGAACCAGAACTTCACCAATTAACCTCTGCTAAACATGACTAGTTGTATGGGAATGTGAATGATGAGAGGGAAAGAAGGAAGTAGCAAATCTTTGACTTGACTTGGCATGTTACTTTTTTGTTCTTCCTCTTGTTTTACGGTGACTCTCAAGCATAATAATAGAACAGCTGAATCCTTCTGTCATCAAACTGTGGCCCTGCAGCTACGCCTGCATTCTGCTGTTTTCCTCGGGAGAGATAAATTGGCCTGAACTGTCTCGGTCCAAAACTCATCCTCAAATAGAGCCACTTTCTCCTTCAATGTAGAGTACAGATGAGTCTCGTACTGTCGAGGTGGTTCTGCTCTATGTTGTGCCATTCCATTTGTGAGAACTCTTTGGTTACTCACAATGTAGAGGTCTGAGCACTCTTCACTGGCTGCACAGCATACGTACGTGACTTATCTTTGTTTTGGGGGTTGGCCTTGGGATGACCGTTTTTGTACCAGAGAGTGTGACTTGGTTTTAAGTATACTTGAATCTCTTGGAAAATGCATCGGGTTCTCTGACAAACCTGCCACAGACGGGATGACAAAGTCGTTCCCTGTGTGTCTCCCTAATTATGACTGACCTTCTTTCCTGTGCGTCGTGGCTTATTTTGATGAAAGGCCCAAAAAGTGGGGAAGAAAAAAACTACAAGGTTTTATGGCTTTCTTATAATGTGTGTTCCTTTTATTTCCTTTCGGTCATTAGAGAGGAATCTTTCCTGCCCAGTGTTGCAGGTCCTGCTCACTCCACGTTTTGTGTCCAGTGGGTGGGTGGGAGTCAAAGAGTAAGTAACTGGTCTGGTGGGTGGGGCTTCCGTAAACTTCCATGTGGAGGCTTCACATCTTTCCCTCATAAGCACCGCACAGCCGGAACATACCTATTATCCCGGGTAAAACCCCCATGTATTATCCACGGAGTTGATGTGGGTAAGGAAGGCGTCTTACTTCTTGGATTCTGATTTGCACCCATGCATCCTCAGATATGTACCAGTGGCTGGTGGCAAATCGCTTTGAAAGAACAAGACCTTTACTGTCCAACGTCCTCTATGTAAGATTGGCTAACAATGGGTGATACTGTATTTGTTGTCACATCCTCATGTCAGCAATAACTTAGGGTCTTAGGATAGACCCCCCAAAAGCAACTACCAACACAAGTCCTCATTTTTGCCTACAACAAACTCTAACAGGAAAAGGCATTGATTGTCCTACTTACTACTTCCGCTACATGGGGTGAATTCACAACAACCGTCCAGGGGAGCTAACACCCACTGGGGATTAAATACCTGGGTCTCTACACTTTTGGTTTGAAGGAACTGAAGAAAGCCTGTTTCAGAATGAGAGGTGAAACATCTGCTCAGAAACAAAAAGAGGTCATTTGCCCTTTTCAAGGTGCAGGGAAATAATTAACTAGGATTTCTTTCAGGTTTCTGGTTTTTTGTTTTTTTGCTACAGCATGACGCCCCCTCTGGCAGATGGGCACCCTAGCGATCCACTATAATGCCTATGGCCCCAGACCTGGATGTTTGCATCTGGGTCTGTGTGGCAAAAGACAAAACTTCTAAAATATTCTGAAACGTCTCACTGCATCCAGCTTGCCCATGGGCATCAAGTTGATTAGCCACAACAGAGTTAGACTCTGCTTAAGGACATCAGCCACTTTCGGTACATACATAAACACCATATTCCCTCCAGAGTGTTTTTGGTCACCCAAGAGAGAAGCAAAAACACCTTCTGAAATTGCCTTAACTGTATATTTTTTTCAACACTTTATCTTATTCTTTGACAACAGGTTCGGACAGTTGAAAATAGGGGTCAATATGCCAATAAAGTATGTGCGCTCGCGGTATACCCAGAGAATCATCGGCATGTTCAAGACGAAGGCAGCCAAATTGAACGTAACTGCGCGCTTATACATCAGTTCTATGACTTAGGGTCGTGGCTATAGGTATTCCACGCCTAAATGACAAGTGCCATTTCGTCTGTCTTAAGCCCCCTCAGATAAACAAACAGTCTCTCCCAAAAAGGGCTGTGGAGAGCACCCTGGCAATGAAATGGAGTTATGATGATCAAATTAACTTTCTTTTCTACCACGCTTTCTCAAAATGTACTCTTGACCTCTATGATCCAAACAATTGCAAGACTTGAACAGAAGTGCCTGTGCAACCGAAATTTGCATCAGGATAATGGGAGGGAGGGACAACAAACACTGAGCTGGAAAAAAAAAAAAAAGATGGTATGTTTTATGACTTTAACTGATCATGCTGTGGAACCAAAACATGAAAATGTAATTGTTTATCAACAAGGTAAGAGAGTGGATAAAAAAATCAATAAAAAAAAATACAAATTCCATACATACAAATCTTTATTCAGACTACAAAAAATGCTTGTATCAAAGAAACAAAACAACACTGACAGAGCAAAAATAAGATAGCTCTTTCGTCACAGACAAGCTGTAATAGTTAAGCGTACAAATCCTCGAATATTTAATGTCACATGGTGGGAACAAAAACTTCAGTTAACGTCCTTAATATGAGAAGATAAGAATAAACAAGTAATCTTTGCTGACAGCATTTAAGTTTTTGTACAGAGTTCTTTCCTCTTGTGTCACTGTGGCCTCGACACAGTATAAACAGCAGAGTCCTCAGTTGCCAGGCTCCGCAATCGCAATCACCGCTTTCTGATGTTGTCTCTGGAGATGGCAAAACCGGCCTCTGACTGATGAGAGTAGGAGATGCCAACACTGTAATGGTAGAAAAAAGGATCCTTCCATTCTTTCCAGCAGCCTGTCGATCCAAGCAGCATGAATATCACTACTAAACCCTGAGTATGTCAGGCAGTGTGTGAGATTCTCCAGGCCTTTTAACCACTGGTTCAGACTCAGTCAGTGTTTGACCCTCATACCACAGAAATTAACAGCTCAGTACCATCAAGCGTTCCACAATATGTTTGTTAACGAATTAAATATCCTACCAGCCAAGATAAAACACATGAGAGAAACACTAAATAAAAGAAGTGGGCATTTAATGGTAAATCAGTTGTCCCTTTCTCGAGTCTCCGTAACACGTCAAGTTTAGTCTTGACTTTGTTTTGCAACATATGAAGAAATGATGACATCAGTTTGCATTGCTCCTCTACATCACATTTAGAAAGATGAGGACCAGAGTGATAAATTTAGCAACTTAGGACCCGGTGTTTAAATAATGATAAAATACAGGTATTCTAAAAGTCATATTAGTCTTATTTCCTTTCTTCACTTATCCAATTCAGGGTCGCAGACAGCCATAGGACGAGGCAGGGTACACCTGGCAGGTCGCCAGTCTGTTGCAGAGCTAACAGAGAACAAAATAGCTCTTGCATTCACAACTATGGGCAGTTTAGAACCACCAATGAACTAACTGCTTGTTTTGGACTGTGGGAGGAAGCCAATACCCAGAAAAAAACCCCATGAGAAAAATGAGGGCTCCCACACAAAAGGCCCCCACCAGAGAGTTGAATCAGACCCAGAAAGCTTGCGAATCACCTGCAACATAATTGAGTGCTGTGTTAACAAACAACCAAAATGGGGTGACTTAACTTTGTTGATTACATATATTGTATTTTACTGGAATATTGCAAGCAAATAATAGGTAAAATGCACAGCTTTTAAATAAACTCATAAACGGAAGTATGACTCAGCCCCACAAACTTTAGAAACAGAGTGTCTAACCAGAATCTTACTCTGGATGGCATTACATTGCCTCCGAAACAGGAGGAATATTGGATTCAGTGTAGACAGGAACTACTCAACGCACATGAGTCACATGAATGCACGAATCAATCCATGGAATCCAATGCATGAAGCCTCCACCAGGATGAACGATGTGAAACGCACATGTTAATTCTGAACGGGAAAGGGGGGACAGTTGTGTGTCCCTGGACAACAACTGTTTCTTAGAGTCGTGGATGTGACATTGTCGTTGCAAACGCGTAAAAAGATTCTTACTGTAAGTTCAATATACTGTTCAATACTAGACTAGTTGTTTTGGTAAGCCCCAGGCTTGTTGACCAGAAATTGAAGACTGTTGGAGCCTGCTTTACTTCCCGTGTACTTATCCATGCTGGATCTCCTCAAGTGTATAAAACAGCAGATTCAAGCTGCACAGAAGCAAATCGGGAATGGGCAGGGGTTATAAAAGATTGTGTTGGTGTGAGCCGAACACACAACACTCACAGTTTTCATCGTTTTCCTCGATGGTTCTTGCCTGTTAACTGTAAACTGTTGGACAAAACTGTGCTGTGGAACCCTGTGTTGATTCATATAAGCATTGAAATTATGCAGATTCAGTGGCATGAAACTTAAAACACCATGTGCATTTGGCACACCACACTGATAGGTGGTGAAAAACCACCTAATTAGTGTTCTCGGGTTAAGTGAAGATTATGATATAAACACGCAGTTCTTCCTGGGATCTATCAGCAGGAAGGATTTGTACAGCTGCTCAAACGTGCCAGTCACTGGGCTCTGAGCACATAATAACAGCAGAGTCTCCAGTCTTCAGGCTGTCATCGTAGATACACTGCTCTGCTGTTGTCCCCCGGAGATGGTAAACCGCCTTGGACTGACTGAGTGTGTATTGTAGTAATTGGATAGTGGCAACCCACTCAAGTCCTTCCCAGGGCTCTGTCTGACCAAGGCAGGTAGTAGCCACTGAATGTGAATCTTTTTTTTTTTTTTTTTTCTTTGGGACTACAAAGCATTCTTGATTCTTGTCGTGATTCGTGATTCCTGAATGGAATCAGAGCCGTCAGTCAGTGTGGATTCTCTGGGCCTTTTACCACTGGTTCAGGACCGTCAGAGTCGACCATCAACACCGTCAAAACAGACTAGTTACATGAAGTAAGTGATTAGTTTGGAAACCAAATTGGATCTGAAATGTCTCACCTGCCCATAAAAGCATAAAAAGGCAGTCCGTTATTACAGCCATCATTTTAAACATTTTAAACTGTCTGCCGCGCGATGATCATCTCAACCCCTGCAATCCATCGTAGCTTAAGACATACAGAATTGCATGGACTCTCTCACAGATATAGATTTTTAGTTGTAATAAATCTTCAACATGCAGGGGTGGACCGGGTGCTACTCAGAAGTGTCCTTCCATGGTGGCAAGCTCTGTGACGACTTAATGTGCACTATGCAGAAGAGATAGTAGAAGTAATAAGTCTTCAACAGAACAGCTTACCATAATAGTTGCCCCCTAAAAGTCAATTAGCTACTCACTGTAATCATCCCATTACTCTATAAAATAACTGTCGTCAGAATAGAATATTCTTTCTCTATTACCCGCAAATATAATCGTATTTGGCTTTCATCTGTGAAATAATATAAGACATAATATTAAAAAATTGTAATCTAAAATATTTAATTACAAAAATTTAAGCACAATGTTTCACACACAGTCATACGCTGATAATGCATCAAGAAACCAGGGTTTGGTATCTTGTCAGGATGCTTGACATGCAGTCTGGAGCATCCAGGATAGAACACAACCTTCCAATCAGTAGCTGACCTCTCTACTCCCGTGATGAAGCTTGTGACAGACTGTTCTCATCCTCTGCAGACAGCTGTGCTGTGGACAGAAAGTGACCAGGAATATGTGGTGATTTTTATCAATCAATGAGGTGGACAGTTCATCGATTCAATTCAGCATTTGATTGTGTGCACAATGTCAGAGCTCTAGAAGTACAACTACAGAATTCATCTAGAAACTGAACGGTGTCCTCTTAGTGGGGATTAGTTTTTTCCTTCGTTTACATGAACTTAATGAATGTGATTGTTTTGAACTGACTGAATTGTAAAATAACTTATTGTCTGCAAAAAATAGAAAACACTGTTAAGCTCTGGTGACTTCAGCTACAAGTGTTCAGGAAGTGAAGGGGTTTTTATTCATGCCTGTAATGGTTGTGTAACTTGTGCAGACACAGTAAAACACAGCATGGTCTGCTATTAAGGGAAGTCTGTTGTGGCACAATATGAACATTAACACTTGTTCAAGTGAATCCGTAATGTTAATCAATACTAACCCTCTCCAGCGTAGCTGTGTGCAGATGCTTTATGTTATTCTGCAGTTGACTGAAAGGAAAGATAAAATCTTAAACATTGTCTGGCAGGGTGGTCAAGGAAAATTCATGATTCTCGACTATTAAAACAAGAAGAAACTGTTTAGTTACAACCTTTGTAGCGCATCTCCGCAGGTCTATATGATGGCGTAACACCTGTGATGACGCAACCGAAGTTTGATCCAAAAATCCAGGATGCAGACTGGGAAAGTTTAATGGAGATCTTCCTGAAAGTTTTTTAAGTGTTGTGAGTTAGACAAAAATATTACTTCTTCAAAAAAACGTCACATAGGCTGTCAAGTGTTATTATTTCTGGCATATATTTTTGGCCATAGCAGCTTTATGTTGATAGTGTAGGAGAGACAGGAACATGGCAGGAGAAACGAGAAGACACACACGCAAAGAGGAACAGTCCGCACTCGAACCTGCACTCACGTCGTGGAATACATGTAGTCTGCTCTTCCACTGAGCCACATGCATGTCCTAAATCTGCATATTTTTACAAGTAATTTTATTTTCAAAACTTTTACTGCTGCATGGACTGCCGCCCCCTACAGCAGATGACTAGGTTAAGAAATTATCAGTGGTCCCAAGGGCTCCTCCTCTGGTGTATTGAAGTGTTGAGGCTCTGAAGGGGTTTTTGTTTAGGGTCGCTGAGGCGTTTGTGTTGACTGGTGTCGGACCGGGGCACAGTAAATACACAGCAGAGTCTTCAGGCTGCACATTCTGTCCAGTTAATGTCATGTTTTGCTGGAAGAGTCTGTGGAAATGCTGAACTTGCTTTTAAGTGAATCTTTGTAGTATGTTGTAGATCCACGGCTGCCATTCCAATCCACTCCAGTCCTTTCCCCTGCAGGCTGTCTGATCCAAGCTGTGTAGTCAGCTGCTAACAGAATAAGAACCTGACAGGTGAGGGTCAGACGTTGACCTGGCCTGCACAGTCACAGAGGCCGGCTGGGTCAAACTGTTCACACTTCACACCTGAGGTGAAAACAAAATGTTTATGACAAAATTACAGGTTATGTTACAAAACAAGAACTGGTGAAAATTACACATCTAAAGAGACTCACATCCAGCTGCCTAAGAGCAGGAACCAGAACTACAGCAAACATGTTTTTTGGTGAATGTGAAAGTGACATAATGAGATCTCCACACCACAGTCTGCTGTGAGTTTTATAGCCGAGGTAACACAGGAAGTCATGTGAGTTTGCATAGAAAGCATAAAGCATTGGATCAGGGACTGACGGAAGCCTGTTGAGAAGCCTCTCCTCTGATGGACAGACATTAAACATGTTTGAGAAATTTCACATATAGATTCTAATTAGATAATTACTCAACTGTAAGACAAAAATCAAACAGGTGACTTCTGGTTATAGTTACATAATATGTAAACAACAAATGATTATACTGCAATTATATATTTAGAATAATTCCCAAGCAATGAAATAGAAGAGGACTACTAGTGTTATTTTTATTAATGTTTTATTAGACTGCTGTGATACACAACAATTAAACTGTATTCATTAAAGTGATGGTACATTTAGTATATTTTTCACATTATTGGAAATTGATACTGTTTATTACTTTCTGCTATTATACATTTTCTATGTGCTGCACACATACATATAAAAACTGTGACAGTACAAAAGAAATTCAAATGGTAGTGACACTCTACGCCACCTTTTTGAAATGTGTTTTTGTGAGAAATCATAACTAACAAAGTAGATGTCAGATGTCTGAATAAATGAGTCCAGGATTCAATAACATTTAGATAAGATCAGTATTTATGCCACTTGCCTTCCACAGTGATTAAACAGAGGACAACATAACACAGTTTACACATCTATTGTGTGATCCTAAATTTTACTAAAATACTTTGAATTAGAAAGTGTTGATTTAATTAGAATTTTTTTTTGAAATGGGAAATGCAGGTATTTTGTGGTTTAAAATTAAGACCATTATGTCTATGGGATTTATCAGATATAATATATATATATATATATATATAAATATAGATAATAGATATATATATATATATATATATATATATAATATATAGATATATATATATATATATAGATATATAGTATATATATATATATATATATATATATATAGAGAGAGAGAGAGAGAGAGAGAGAGAGAGAGAGAGAGAGCTCTCCTGAGAGCTCTCCCTGACCTTCGGTCATATCCAGGGAAACATTGTAGCTTGTAGGGCTCCCTCTACAGGAGGAATTTGGTATTCAAAAAATTCAGTTGTACAGCTTTTAAATATTTTGGCAAGCAGATAACATCAGACAATACCACGAGTAGTCTATTTTGGCTAATATGTCTAATTATCTGTAAATAAGACATAGGTATTTCGAAAATTAAAAAAACAAATGTAGTGCTCAGTGGATTTTCATCACACTTTATGTACAGTATTGTGCAACTGCTCCCACTGGGATTCACGGTGGAGTTTACCTCCTGTTCTCATGCTAATACTTTAAAAAGAAGTGATACAGTTACTAATACTTATTGATTTGATCATCTGAGTGGGCATGTTTGCCCTTAGCTTCCCAATCCTTAGCTAGTCTTCCAGCAGGCATGTTTATGTTGTAGCAAAACGTGTCCTTTACGGCACTGATTGTTTGTTTTATTGTTTTTAAAACTAACCCAACCTGTTCAAGTCAAAGATAACCAGATATGCCACAGCTGATGATGAAACGATTTCCCATCATCATCATCATCATCATCATCATCATCATCATCATCATCATCATCATCAGTCTTTCTCTTGTATTAGAGTGAAGCTGATAATCTCCTCACAGGATCCTGTATGTTTGAAATTGAAGTAATCTAGATTTTGGAAAGAACTGTTAATTTTAAAGTATTTAAAAATAACACTAATAACACACACTGATAATCAGATCTTGTGATGCATAGATGCTATTAAGGCTTGAAGCTCATTTTCTGAACAGCATTGTGTGCTACAAGCAGTCAGCAGTAGATGGTTGATGATTTCGCTCTCATGCACTGTTTAATGTAGGTAGTTATCCAGTGTGATACTTTAAACTGTTTGTAAGATATAAGCTGGTGGGTGTGATTGTTAACATAT
This sequence comes from Amphilophus citrinellus, assembly GCA_013435755.1. NCBI lineage: Eukaryota > Metazoa > Chordata > Actinopteri > Cichliformes > Cichlidae > Amphilophus > Amphilophus citrinellus. Next base: position 2,579 of record JACBYM010001330.1, on the reverse strand, counting down.
ATCTGTTGCTTTATCAGGAGTGAAGCAGTTCTCTAAATTGATGAGACCAATTATGGGAGTGGATCAGATAAGATCTGTAGAGTTTGTACAGCTGCCTGAATAAACTTCTCTCACTGTGGATCTCGAGCACAATAATAAACAGCAGAAATCTTCAGTCTTCAGGCCGTTCATCTGCAGATACAGCTGCTCTCTGCTGTTGTCTCTGGAGACAGTAACCGGCCTTGGACTGACTGTGATGTAGTATTTGCTACTACCACCTGCATCAGTAGCCATCCATTCTAGTCCTTTTCCAGGAGCCTGTCTGATCCAGGCCATCCAGTAGCTGCTGAATGACAGTCCAGAGGTTGTGCAGGTCAGTTTGTGAGACTCTCCAGGTCGTTTAACTGCTGGTTCAGATTCTGTCAGAGTCTGACTATTAACACCTGTCAAGATAAAAAGAGAGAGAAAAATCATAACACGCATAATTAAAAAGCATGGAACAAAATATTTTAACCAAAAAAACCCAACTCTTTCACCTGCTAAGCAGAGAGTTAGGAGGAGCAGTCCCGTCCAACAGGCCATCATGTTAAGCTGAGAGTCCACTGTTCTCTGTCTCATCTCTGCAGTCAGATGGAAGGTGTAGACAGCTATCAGTTGCTTTTGCATTGGCTCCTCCTCTTTGAGGTATGCAGCTAGACTGGGCTTAACATTCAGATACTGTGAGGTAAAAACTTTATAATGAAACAGTGAAAGGCAGTCAAGGGTTGTTTAAATTATGTTTATGTAAAATGAGTTTCCCAAATTATTTGCTTGAATTCTAGAGAGAAATCAAAAGCTTTGAGCATCAAATATTTGCTTTATTGTAGGCTGAAAGGGTAGAACAAAAGTACGTATTATTTTTTCTTTTTTTAGTGAACAAACAAACAAACAAACAAAAAAAGACTCCATTTTGACATGATGAATACATTCAGTATTGTAGAATGGTCTTAGACAATTGATCTCTTAATGCAACATGCAGTAAATATCATTTTTACACTGTATTTGTGGAAATGCTTGTAATAATTTGCTGATTTTTTTGTTTATAAGTAAGGTTTAGTAGCAGAGCATTCGTTAACAGTCCCAGCCTGGGACACAAGATTCATGCAGCATAACCCTGTGAAAGTATACTCCTGGGTCTCACTGCTCACCACGGCGTGCCAACTTTAGGTTTACAAAACTGTGGACTGAAAATTGTTAAATCTGCTCAGTTGTAGCTGACATTCTCACTCTCATCACCACACCTTCAAACAAATGTCTGAGGAAAGCTGAAAACAGACACCAGGTTGGAGCCAGTCTGGGCATGCCTGAGAACTTTAAAAAGGAGATGGACAAATTTACATTTTTTTTTATTACACCTTCTACACTTATTAAAAAGAAAATAACTTGAATAGAATTGAACACTATGATAATCCTAAATTATTTATGCATAAAGTTTGTGCTTTAATTGCTGAATGGACTGCATCTCCATTTACCAGTGAACTGATTTTGAAACAATTTGTGGTCTCAGGGCGCCTCCTCTGGTGGGTTTGTGTTACAGGGGTTAGTGCTCTGAGGAGTTTTGTTAAGGGCTGCTGATGCTTTGTGTTACTGTGGCTGTCGGGCACAGTAATACACAGCAGAGTCTTCAGGCTGCACATTCTGTCCAGTTAATGTCACTGTGTTGCTGGAAGAGTCTGTGGAAATGCTGAACTTGCTTTTAAGTGAATCTTTGTAGTATGTAGAAGATCCAAGTCCCATTCCAATCCATTCCAGTCCTTTCCCTGCAGGCTGTCTGATCCAAGCTGTGTAGTAGCTGCTAACAGAATAAGAGACCTGACAGGTGAGGGTCAGACGTTGACCTGGCTGCACACTCACAGAGGCCGGCTGGGTCAACTGTTCACACTTCACACCTGTTAAAAGAAATATTTTATGACAAATTGCCGGTTATGTTACAAAACTGCAAAATATTACACATTTAAGAGAGACTCACATCCAGCTGCTAAGAGCAGGAACAGAACTACGGAAAACATGTTTTTTGGTGAAAGTGACATAATGAGATCTCCACACCACAGTCTGCTGTGGAGTTTTATAGCCGAGTAACACAGGAAGTCAGTGAGTTTGCATAGAAAGGCATAAAGCATTGATCAGGGACTGACTGAAGCCTGTTGAAGAAGCTTCCTCTTATGGACAACATTAAACATGTTGAATTAGATAATTACTCAACTGTAAGACAAAAATCAAACAGGTGTTTTCTGGTTATAGTTACATAATATAACAGTTGATTATACTGCATTATATTTCAGAATAATCCCAAGCAATGAGGTAGAAGACTACTAATGTTATATATATTAACGTTATATTAGACTGCTGTGATACACAACAATGTACACTGTATTCAATAAGTGACAGTACATTTGGTTTATTTCACATTATTGAAACTCCTATACTTATATCTATTTATGTGCTCCACTCATTAATATAAAACTGTGACTCAAAGAAAGTCATTTAAATAGAGTAAAGGTTTTCTGTGACTAGTTTGGAAAATCAACAAGAAGAGCAGAAAAAGAAATTCAAACGGTAGA
>JACBYM010001328.1:0-13970 GCA_013435755.1 Amphilophus citrinellus | reverse complement strand
CTATTTGAGGGCGTGTTATGGTAACACTCAATCGTATGTTAACTTGCAGCAGGCTTTCTTTTCCAGGATTGTCAACGAGAGGGCGAGACGCTGCAGGAAGTTTTCGTTGGCCTTAATGGCCCTGATGGACAGGTATAGAGTGCGTGGCCCTATGGAGTTCCCAATCAGGGTTTGTTGCGAGACCAGTTATTGAACAGGTAGCTGATGGCCCTGCGTCGGGAGCTGAAGCAATATGTTCGCCGTGTGCCTCGGGCCACCTTGTTAGAGTCCGAGGAGATGCCATTAGATGGGAGCGGGAGGGGAGTATCAGGAACATCGCACCCACTCCACATAGCATGTTGCTTCAGTGTGGGTTGGGCAGGGCAGCTTGGGTCACGCTCCGCTCCCTGAGTTCCGAGCTAGGTGAAGTCCGGTAGCTGTTAAAACGCCAGCAGGACAGTTGCCAGCCGCTTACTCAGACAGTGGGCTCCCTGCAACGTTCACGGTACACCATAGCCGGCCTGTGTTCAAAGGGGCCGGTCGTTAGTTTGCAGGCGGTTTGTCACGCAACCCGGGCATTTGCTATGGAGTGCGATGGGGAGCGGGTGTCACGAGGTTCGGTGGGCACAAGGTTGGTACTTCAGGTACTCGGTCGGCCCATGCCTCTTCTGCTGAGTCGTCGGAAACAACTGGCGCCCACTGACGCTGATGAGCCACGCGTTCAGTGGGGGGGTCCTAGGCTCCATAAGGAGAAACGGCTTCGCAACCTACTGTATCATGTTCCCAGCGTTGACTGTTTTGTTAGGGGGTGGTAGCTGTCCATGTTGACACATACTGGCTCACTGGTCTCTACTTGTGCCCGAAATTTTTCTTCTGGAGCATTTTGCCCCCTGGGGACAGGATCGTTTCAGTTTGCCAGTGGTACAGCTTCGGGCGCCAATGTCTTGGCTTATTCCCACATTGGCTATTTGGAGCTCAGCGTGTCACTTTTGTGGTAAGTGCTGTTGGCTGTGCGGGTACTGTTAGTTAACGGACCCCCCTGGCGTGTGTCTACCCCCGGAACTCTTGGGGCATGGAATGTATTTCGCCGGTGTACAAGGAGTATTTGGGGCGCATGGTCCGGCATTGTGCCATCATTTGTGCCGTTATCCCCTCCAGAATCAGTTATGGAGGCCCCTGCAGCCATTTCCATCGGCTGAGATGCACTTTCCAAGGGACCCAGTTGGGACCATTACGGTACGGGGTCCCGAAACAGTGTGCACCCAGGAGGAACTATGAAGTTGGGGTAGCCACCATTGAGCGGAGCAGTTTTCGGCCAGACTGTCCTGTTTGACCCTTTGGAGTCAGGATTGCCGCTGGGTTTTACTTGCTTCCCCATGTTCTTGTACAGGTGACAGAGGTTACAGTGACTCCCGTGACAACGTGGGGACAGCCGAAGCCTTTCGCACCCACGCACTAACCTCGGGGCGATCAGCAAGGTAGGGTTGTTGCCTCCCGGGCAGGGGTTAGTGAGGAACGGGGACCTTGCCACGTTTTCACGCAGGCTGCTTCGACTTCTTGTCAGGATCTTAAATGAGAAGTTGGATTGTCGGTCTGACCAGTCAGAGCCAAGCGAGGTAAAGTCTTGTTTGCAGCGGTACAAACTCCGTGTTCCCAGCGGGCTGGTGGGGAATTCGGCTGTACAACCCTCATTTCACATTGAGATACGCTGCTTGATGACACCCCTGTTCGCAACGATACCGGCGAATCCACCTTCAGATTATGAGGCCGTCAGGGCTCATATCAATCAGCGTCTGGAAGCCAAGGTGATTAGGGAAAAGTAGTCAGCCCTTATGCCTCTCCAATTTCCTGGTCCGTAAAAAAGATGGTAGCTGCGCTTGTGCTTAGACTACCGGCTGTTAACAGCAAGACCAGGACAGACGCATTTCCCTTGCCCGTATTTAAGAGAGCCTGGACGCACTGGCTGGAGCTCGTTGGTTCTACTCTCGATCTGGCCAGGGTACAACCAGTTCCAGTTGTGAAACAAGACAAACCAAAAGGACCGCGTTTTGTACGCCCTTTGGATTGTTCGATGGAACCGCCATGCCATTTGGGGCGTTTGCACGCTTCCCAGTACCTTCCCGCTGTTGATGCCAACGGCTGTTTGGGACCAGGGGGGCCGTAGTGTCAGTCGCTCGCTGCTATACTTGGTGATATTATCATCTTATTCATCCACGTATCCCAACATCTGCATCGCTAGAGGTTGTCTGGCCCGACTTCCACGGATGCGGACTTATTCAGGTTACGCTTGAGAAATGCGCCTTTTTCCGCGAGATGTGACGTAGATTTGGGTCATGTGATCTAGGGGAGGGAGTTGCTACCGACCCCGTACGATTGAGGCAGTGGCAAAGTGCCTCGTCCCACAAGTGTAACACTTTGCGTTCCTTTTTGGGCTTTGCCAGCTATTATTCGCCGTTTTGTGGAGGGGTTCGATGTTGCTGCCCCTCTGCATAAGGTGGTCGCTGCTATAGATGCACGCCACATCAAGGAAGGGTTCGGGGCGGCGGGCTCGGGTGAAGCCCTGGACACACAGTGCGAGGAGAGTTTTGAGGGGCTCTCAATGCCGGTTGGCTTCAGCCAGTGCTAGCTTATGCCGACTCAATAACAACCTTTGTGGTTGGAGATCGATGCAGCCATAATGGCCTGGGCGGCCGCGTTCTTTCTCAGGAAAACTGAGCATGGGGTTAGGCCAGTGGCTTACGCCAGTTCTGGGCCTGGCGCCCACTGAGCGCAAACATGACCAATTACAGCTCTATGAAGCTGGAATTCCTGGCGCTCAGTGGGCCGTGACCGAAAAAAAGTTTGTGAGTACTTGCTGGGTCATAAGTGCCCGTCTTCCACCGACAAATAATCCCTTGAGTCCTCTTCAGAGGCAAGCTGCGGTGCTCTGAAACATCGATGGGCAGCCCAACTGGCACTCTTTGATTTCGAGATAAAGTATCGACCGGCCCCGCAGCAATAAAAAACGCTATGCGTCTCTTCGGCCCGTGTGGAGTTGGCCAGGAGCTGGCAGAGTCTGGCAGTTCCTGGGTTGCCGGTCCCTGCTCTCCTTCAGCAGGCTCCTTGTCGGGACCAACGCTTCTGACCATGCAGTCGGCCATCTCCGCCTTCCCTTCCCTTTCTCTGCTTGCGCTTCAGGTGTTGCAGGAAGAGGGGACCCCTTGCTGAAGGATTTCCTGTTCTTTTGGAAGCGGCAGGTGCCTCCCTCTCCAGATGAGAGAAGAGACGGCAGGTTCCTGGGCTGTACTGGTTTTGTTGAGGCAATGGGATCGGTTGGCAGAGAGGGATGGGTGGGTGCTGTGTCGCCAGACTTGGAGTTAGACGGGGGTGAGGAGTTGCCTGCAGTTGGTCCTCCCTGGAAGTGCTTAGGTCACAGGTGTTGAAATGTTGCATTGATGACCATGGACACCAGTGTGTGTAGAGCGCACTTCTGGAGTTGGTTCGGCAGCGCTGTTACTGGCCCGGGCATGTCTTCTGACATTAAGCAATGGGTTCAGAGGTGTGAGCGTGTCAAGTTGCCAAAGGGTAAAGGGTAGGATCTGGGTCACATAGCTACCTGGGCCACCTAAGCATCCAAGACCCAATGAGAATTGTGGCTCTGGACTTCACTGTCCTGGAAACCCTCTCGTGATGGATTTGACACGTGGTTGGTTACTCAACGATGTATTTAGTAAATACACCGGTTGCTGTTCCCATCTAGATCCGCGGGCTTTTCTAACCGGGTTAGCCCAAATTTGATGCAGGACTGTGTTCTTCAAATTCGGGAGGTTGGTTCCTGTCTGATTCACTCCGACCCGGCGACCTTCGAAGTTCTCTGAATCAGCAGCTATGCGAGCTGTATCAGTTGGCTACATCTCGTACCAACCCCTATCATCCCGCTGAAGGAAATGGGGCAGTGTGAGAGGTTTAACCGGACCCTCCATATTTGCTGCGCACCCCCTTCCCTCTTCTGAAGGGGATCTGGGCGTCGTTGTACCACATGGTGTTTTGTTTACTACAGTACCCCCCATCAGAGTTACGTGAATCACCTTTCTCTGCTGATGTTCGGAGGGAACTAGGCTCCCTGTGATTCCTGCTGGGTCGAGTTCAGGACCCGTTTGCCGGGAGAGGTACAGGATTGGGTAGTAGAACATGCACCCGGCTAAATATTGCCTTGGTCATGGGGCCCGTGAACGCTGTTTGCAGGCAGCCGCCCTGCTCGACGCAAAGAGCGCCATGACCAAAGAGTGCGTTGCTGCACCTTTGGCGCTTGTTACCTTGGTTTATTGCGCGTCATGGTTCGTGCTACGAGGTCGGCACAAAATCAAGATGCCTGGAGTTCTGTTTTACATTCCGGTCCTGAAGGCACCTCAGGGCGATGGGGCTGTTTACACCGTTTGAGCCCCAGTGGGGGCCCCCGGGTAAAGGTTCGACCGGTCATCGGGACCATGTTTTAAAGGCGCGGGGTTGGCCCAGGGTATCTGTACCTTCCCAGGAGATCCACCCACAGTGGCTGCCGTGAACCGGATCAGGTAGTGCGGATGATGTGGTTGTGTTGGTGTCAAGGGTTCCCGCAACAACTTGTTGTACCTAGGACCAAACAAGCCCGCTACCCAGTGTCCCAGACCATTGTTTACATCTGACGTGCCAGCTCAACAGGTTACATTGTTCCCCCTTACCCCTTGTGGAGCACGGGGAGCCAGTGAGTGCCCTTGCGACGGTCTGCACGTGCTACAGGCGGCCAACTTCCCAATGTTCATACCTCCCAGGTCGGTCGGCTCGCAAGGAAATGTGCCGTCTTCTCGACATCGATGCTAGCGCCCCCGAGGTCGATTTTTAGGCCTTGGTGTTAGTTTGGTGAATAATCGCCGGGGCGGGCGGATCAAAAGTAGGGGGTTAGATTTTGGCCCGGACTGGGTTACGTGAGTGATCGCTACTCTTTTTGTTTTTTCTCTCTCTCTCCTTTTTACTTGCTCTCTTACATGACGTTCATTACCACACCTGTTTGGTTTGATTGTAAAGTGGCGTCCGGTTATGTAAAGGCATCAGCTTTCGAGGTTGGATTCTTCCTCTGTTTAGGCCTAAGTTGGAAGTGGAAGCAACAGAGCAGCCGGTTGATGGGTGTGCATACGACAGTGTAGCTGCCGCATACCCAGGAGCCTTGACTTTTAGCGTGGTGTGGTATTCTGGCAAAACCTGCCTTTCCGGACTCCTGGGTTTCTACACATACCTGTTTATCCAGCACCCGTTGCAGTCAATATCCTGCTGTATGCTTTATGCATGCCAGCAAGTGATTTCCCCCCCGATCGTCAGTCTGCCTGTTTTGCCTGCAGGGATCGTTTTGCCTGCGAGGACTGTTTTGCTTGCAGGGGATTGTTTTGCCTAGACAGGACTGTTTGTCAAACGAGGGTTGCTTGACTAGTGAAATACTGTGTTACTGAAGGGTCTCTGTTCTTGCCCTGAGAAAGAGTGACGCCTTCGCTAACTGTTCACCTGGATTAAATATATCGCCCGCGTTTGACTAACATCCTACGGAAATTGACGGTGAGTCGTGGTGGGCTGAATCCAGCTGGCATTACTTTCTTTTTACTATTGTGGGTTTTTAAAACATTTAATCCCGTGTGTGTGTGTGTGGTGTGTGTTGTGTGCTCATACTGTGCATTTTAGAATTGTTTTTTTTTTTAATTGTTTACTTTTTACCAATTTGTTGTAAGTGCTCATTTGTGCGCTTGTCGCCACTCACGTTCTTTATTTTTGTGTTCATATTTTATCTTTCTTTTGGTTTAGTGTTGTGATTTGGGAGCGCGACGACCAGTAGCCGTGTGGGCCCTTCTTGGTGGTGGGATTTTGCTCCAGTTCAGTTTGTGGTCACGGTTTGCTGTGCTGCACTTGTGGTGAGATTGTTTGCGTGTATTTCGTGGATTATTCTTTTTTTTTTTTTTTTCTTTTTGTTGAAGGTCCCCTGCTAGGTTACGTTTAGCTTGGTTTTATTTTTGGTTTATTTATTTTTATTTTTATGAGGTTGATTGAGCACCTACTATGAGTAGTTTTATTTTCTGGTTTTCTGTGTTTATTGTTAAAAAGAAACTTGTTGGTCCAGACAACTATCTCTCTGCTCCGTGTGTATTTTTCGAACCTGGCATCTTTTACGATGTTTAATTGTTAATTTCTTATTTCAATTCATACTTTCTGAGGGATGAAACTTCCTTGGTGGCGTTGTCGCCGCCACAATTATTAAGACACCAAAACAAAAGGCCTGTGGACCACACCCGTCACACCTATACTGCACACTACACTGTGATCATATCTACAAAGAATAATTCAAAAAGATAACATCACCTAAAGCTGTTGAAAGTAAAAATGAAGAGGGGGTTCTTAAACTTTTTTCCATCATATTTTTAAGGATCTCTGTCAGGAGACCAGTGACAGAGCAGCCATGCCTTCAAGAAACCAGAGATGAATATGGGAAAATATGGAAAAAGTTCCCTACGAGAAAGAAATGTGTAACAGTACTATTTGTCCACTGGAACAATAAACTTGTGAAACAAAGCTTGGGATTCTCATCAAAGCAGAGAAACCATGTAATCAATGTTTTCTTCAATAACACCCTTAGCATGCAGTAATTGTGACACGTTTCAACACAACAATACAGGATTTTGTTCAATTGTTTTGATTGTGGCAGTGAAAAACACGGTTGCGTCGTGTGAGTGTGACTGGCAAGCCTGTGCGCTGAGACCATGGAAGCCCATTCTCTGAAGAGCTTCTTCTTCTTCTTTTTTCTTCTGGCATCAAAACAGAGGAGGGAGGAAAAAGAAGAGCCATCTAGGCAAAAGGGAGAAAGAAGACCATCTGAGGTTGAAACCAGTCAGGACAAATAATTTTAAATTAAAATAGTCGTTCAATACAGCCGTCTCAGGTAGCTTTGTTGTGGGTCAGCTGTTGATTTCAGGTCACTGCGCCTGTCTGTGCCCAGTGTTTTTTTAATGTTTGTACCCATTTAACTTCCATTCATCTGTTTAACTCATGGAGGAGAATGTCAGTGGTTGCCCCGTGCAGCTGGGGAGTTTAGGAGGCATTTATACAGCATGTTTTTTGCCTTTACTGGTAAAACTTACCTTCATTACAGACTTGAAATGTGCTCTGAATGTTTTCGCTAACATATGAAAACTATGACTGACCTCTGACTTTAACAGAACTCAGTGAATTTTGCTGTGGCTGTCAGAGAGCTGTCATTATCAGCTGATTTAGATCAGATTCACATGTGTTTTTAAACTGGAACCCTTTCACGCAGTTTTCCTCAATCTCCATTTCTATCCAGCATGGCAGGAAATAATGAAATCCTCACTTAACTAACTGATAAAAGTGAGGTGCTCTTCCATCAATAGATTCCATTTTTACTGTACATTATTTCAACAAATACCTAAACTGAACTGTCATAAACGAACTGTCATAAACTGCAGCAAAAAACAGTTTTTCCGTAAATAAAACTGACCTGAGGTCAGCTCCCCCGGGGTCTGTGCTGTCTCAGTCCTATAACACACAGGTCGGTCAGTAAACTAGTCTGAGCTGGTTTCTCCACAGTTTTATCTTCACGTTTCGGTCTCCTGCAGTTTGTCCGTCAGGCTGAATAATAGATTTTGATAAATTAAATGTGAAATTAAGATTCAGCTTCATCTGATGGAGATTCAGGTTGTGTAAATGATGACAGCAGACATTATAAAGAAAATGATATATTTGATAACAAAACGTTTAATTCTGGTCTGTGATGGATGACATAGGGGTCGAGGCTGATGAAAGTGACTCGTCATGGTCCACACTGACACGTGGATCCTCCATCCACCAGATTCGAAATGGAGGCCCGACCTTTATTTACTCCGTTGCAATGGGGGAATTTCCTGTGTCAGCGCTCCATTGATTTGATGGTTAGCACGCGCTACTCAGGGTGCTCTACTCAGAGCTCGATCGACCCAACCGATCCAGTGTTCTTGGGAACGGGAAATCAGGAGTTGCCATCCTGAGTTGATCAACTTCAGAGTCTGTTTTAAACTCGGAGTTTGTTGACACCTGCTTCCTGGCATAGGGGACCCTGGTCTCAGTGCTGTGTGTGTGTGTGTGTGTGTTTTTTCCCCTCCTGTTTCCCCAAAGTGTTTGCCTGCTGGTCTGCCAAGTTCCACCACCGTGTTTGCAGCAAATCAAGCTGAGTTTTTGAGTTATCCGAGTCCAGAGCCCTGCTTTGGGGTTCCTCACCTGCCTGCACGCCACCCGCCGCGCGCATGCACACCACACCCATCTCGATGTGGGACAGCAGTGATCTTTGCAGTGAAAATAATTTTCAACTTAGGATTGAAGAACAAAAAAAACCAGCTCCATCCAACAACCACCACATTATACACTACACAGGACTTCCTTACAAGTTCTTTTTCCCCCTTTATCAAATCATCTAAAATAAAACCATTCCAAACCCTTCATTATATTACCAGGAAATGTGATACTCTCATATGCATATGTATCATATGCAATGTCTAAGGTCGTTGAAACACTTCCACACCTCTGATGACGGACTCCCAACACCTTCCAGGTCTCTATGGGTCTCGTGTATGCTTCACGGCACACATTTCATCATCATATCATCATCATCTCTCTTTCTTGGTTTCCTCAGCATCCTCAAACACAGAACCTAAAACTGAAACATAATACTGCAGAGAAATAGTACGTGACACTGAACACTCCCCAGTCCCCGTCCCTGCAGACAGATTTGGTGTAGCTTTTCTAGATCTGCTTTTCCCTGCGTTGGTATGTTGCATCTTTTTATCATTCTGCAACTAAAAACAACGGTTTTACAAACCACTTAGAGCTGCGAAATGAGCATTACTGTGCAACCAGCAGCAGACTTTGACCACTCAATACACTCATCCAAACTTCGCAATGGCACTAACTTGTTTCCGCATTTTGCTGCCTCTGTTTTATTCACTTTCTTTTTTACATGTTTCCAAATACAGCAAAGATCTGGAGGCTTTCCAAGTTTCAACATTTTTACTGGCAAATAAATACAGATTTTGTTTTGGCAGTTGTGCATTTTTTAAATATTTTTTTATTTTAGTCGACTAAATGGTACGCAGATTCCGTTGACTAAATTCTTACGCTACTTTCGTCGACTAAAACTAGACTCAAATTTAAATATTTCCGATACTAAATTATGACTAAAACTAAATCCAAATTTGCCGTCACAAAGAACACTGGTGGGCCGCCTTCACCCATTTCAGTATCTTTCTGGCTTTCTTCAGCTGCAGTTAATTTTTTCAGGCTGTTTTCTGCCCTTTAGCAAATGAGTTTCATTTCGCTCCTTTGTTGACAATTTCAGCTGTTTTGAATTTCAAATTATTTTCAGCATTTTTCCGCTGCTTTCAGTTTTTCAGCCAATCAGATTAAGCCTTTAATCATTTCGTTGCATTTAGCTCCAATCATTCAGCAGCAAGCATTCACGTGCATTTTCTCCAGGAAATGCCTTTTTCTATTATATTTTAACAAAATAAATATTTATATTCAAATAATCTCATTTTACTTTCAGTCATTTTAAACCAAATGTTGAATAACTCAATAGGAGATTGCAAAACAGTCACAGAATTAACCTAACGTAAAAAATGAATTTAAAAATTGCCTTACCTCATTGACAATTTGCCTGCAGTTCTTACAAGGCCATTTCTTGTGTCACATGCCATCTTTTAAGTCATTGTGACACCCTAATTTCATATGAAAACTTTGCTTTAGCTTTGTTACATTATGACATCACATTTCTATCGTCTGTTTTTTATGGTTTGCCTTGAAGAGTCGAATCAGTGTGTTTGCAGCAGTCGTGTTCGCAGCATCCTTTCGCAGCGTCGTGTTTGCACATTCTTCTTGCAGCAGTGTGGTTTTTGCAGCTTCCTCTTGCAGCAGTCGTGTTGAGCATTCCTCTTCGGAGCAGTCGTTGTTTGCCGCATTCCTGTTTGCACCAATCGTGTTTGAGAGTCGTGTTTGCCGGCATTCCTGTTCGCAGCAGTTGAACCTTCAGCACGGATCATTTGGAAACGTTTCAATCAGTAGCAGTCAAACGATCAACAGCTGTCTCAACTCTTCGGAGAAAGCGACCTGTTTGACTGGGTGGGTTAATTCAGAAGTCCCCTTAATGGTTGCTCTGCCTGACATCCCCCTTGATCCTGAAATAGACACCATTACTGGGGTTTTCGGCCAAAATCTTCAGTTGACACTGACGCCGAGCCCTTCAATGGTGATGTGAGCCTAAATCCCCCAGGAAGTTGGATCACATCACGGGTGCAGAAGGGGAAATTTCATGCGGCTGCTACGTTGCAGCAAACTCGAGTGGCGAGAGAACACTCCAAGACCTGCAGTCAAGCTCCAAAACGTGGAGGGAAAAAGAGCCAAAACTTGCAGTCAAGTTTAATGCAGCATGGAATATTAGAGCCATGGGAAATAGAAGCTAGAGCAGGATGCGAGCGCAATCAAGTGGAGCCAGGAGAAAGAAAACACAGGGGCTGCGAGAGGAAAAGCTTCGTGAAGGTGTCACAAGACACACACAGATGCTTTCCAGCAGGAACAGACTGCAAAATGCAGAAAGCTGTAAACAAGTGCTAGAAATTATCAAAGAAACCAAAGTTTACAGCAATGCTCGATCAAGCATTGGAAAAAAAGTAGCCTTCTAATAGAACAAAGGTAACTGAGATGAAGCTCACAGAGTCGATCCAACTGGAGCACATGAAAGAAGCACCGGGTGGTGGAGGCCAAACTGGGTACATGCCGCCCAAAATCAAAACCCAAGCATTGCTTCACAAAGCCCCCAGAGCAATGAAATGTCCTTCCAAGGAGGAAGCAAAGCACAGGGAGATGCTCCAGCAGATGGAAGAAAGGAACCAAAGAATCCATTGCGACTCAACAATTGCAGAGTCATTTGAGGACTGCAGGAAGCCGACAAAATACAGCAGCAGAACTTGAACCCTTCTGGAAGAAAGGCATGCAGAACGCATGACGAGTTAAAGAACTCGAGATAAAGTGTAAACCACTTGAAGCTGAGAATGCCGAAACTCTCGTGATTTGCAGGCCCTCCTCCGCAGCCCAAAGAGCTGCCCAGCGCTGCCTCAGAAAGGAAAAAGCGCTTCAGTTTCTCCGGAGGACCTCTGCTGCTTCTGTGCTTAGCTCAAAGGAAGCTCCCCTGTCTGCTGCCCACCGTCGATCCATTCTGGACCTTGGACCTCTCTCTGTGCCTTTCTTTCCTCAGCCATCCTTTCTCTCTTCCCTCCTTATTCTTTTCTTTCCCCCCCCCAACCAGTCTCGCAGTGGCTTGCCCCTCCCTGCGCCTGGTTCTGCCGGAGGTTTCTTCCTGCTTAAAGGGAGTTTTTCCTCCCACCTTCGCCGCGTGCTTGTCACAGGGGATTGTGGGGTTTCTTTTTTTCTTTTCTTCTCTCTCCTCCCCCTCCCTCCCTTTTTTTTTTTTTTTGTTTTGTAAATTGAAAATATAAAAAAAGCACTCATATGCCATCTAAAATTACCTTCTGTTTGTGGCTGTTCACTTATTTCTTTTTGTTACAGTCTGGCAAATTAGCCTAAATGTTTATCACCCAATATGAAAGTGCATAAAAACTTGTTGTTCCTTTGGGCCAGCAAGCCAATATACCAACACATCAGTGGGGTAGGTTAATGATGCTTCTAAGTTTGCTGTAGGTGTGAGTCGTGAGTGTGAATGGTTCACCTGGGCCCGTGCTCTCTCGCCTGCCACACACTGTTGACCTGTCCAAGGTGACCCCCTCGCCCTGGCAGCTGGATAGGCTCAGCCGCCCTACGACCCTGGAGAACGTCGAAGCAAACGGTCGATGGATGACATGTTTGCTTTAACTCCACCTAATGTGTGCGTAAGCACACGTGAAATCCAATAATGACATTCCTAAACTGTGAAAACGTCGGGGTTGCTGTGTCTCAGGTGGTTTAGAGCAGGCCCTCTCCTAATCTTAAGTTTGCTGTTTGATTCCTGGATGCTTCAGTCTGCATGCAACTTACCTTGGGCAAGATCCTGAAGTCCACGTTTGCTCTGTGCAGCCGTCAGAGTTGCGTGTGTGGGATGTAAGAAGGAAGCATGAGCTGTAGAAGGAAGTGCTGTATGAATGGGGAAGCAAAACATGGGTTATAAAGCACTTTGAGCTAGAAACGCACTATCTAAGACGGAGCCCGTTTAGACTGAGGACTGTTATTACTGTGTGATCTGGACGGCATTTTTTGCAAAATTCAGTTTTGAATTTATTGTAGGCTCATTTCTCCTGCTTACACAGACGGGTTCACATTGGATTGATACCCATCGGACTTGCTCCACGATTTTCGTTCAGTTCTTGGTCATTTCATGCAGCTCAGTCTTTCTCCTGTTTCCCTTGCTTCCTTCTTGACAGCCATGGTTCCCTGAGACCTTTCTGATGAGGCTCAGTTCAGTGAGCAGTCGTAGATGCATCTCTCATGTTCTGTGTCAGTCTTTGCTGATTTTTTTCCTCTTTTTAAGGACATGCTTTCAGATCCTCTTTATCTGCTGTTGTAGATAGTTTTAAGGCCTGTCATTTCTTTGGTTCTCCACTTGTCCGTTTCTCAATGTTTTTAAGGACACCTGCACCCCAGTGAGATGTGCCACGTTTTCGGCTCCTAATTTTGGGAATCATTTTGTTGATGAATGCTATTGAAACGGGAAGGCTGTTTTTCTTCCATGTTACTGTCTTATCTTTGGCCTTTTTCATGGGTTAAACTAAAAATGGAAACAACTGGTTTGTTTTTTGGTCGGTTGCTAGAACAAACTGCCTACACAGACTATTTAAAAGGGTTGTTTATGAAATTTCCAGGATGGCCAAATGAGGGCAAGCAGCCAGTGCTTTTAAAAATGTTTGAATTTTGAAGACTTCATAAGCCTGGCTGATACTATTGCCAAGACCACTGGAAAAAAAAAAATGGTGGCCTGTACGCTGGTCTCACCTATGGCGCTGGTACAGGATTAAGTCTATATCACGTACCACTAGAGATCCCATTTGAGTCTTAGAGTCCAAAATACGTACCAGATCCTCCTTAAGTAAGCCACTCTTTTTATCCAGTTGTTCCATTCTGTAACAAATCAAACAATATGTAAGGAGGTTTTAATATTTTATCTGCACAACTACCTAGAGATCAACCACTGCACGGCCCCAAACCGTTCAGGCTCCCAGTTTTGGCATGCAGCTCCTTTTGCGTGTTTATGTTATTTTTGGAATGTGGATACACACTCATTTGGGTTTTTACTTACCAGCGCTATTGTTATATATTAATTTACATTATCAGGCAAGACACTGTACAGTAATAGTTTTGTGGAACCCACACAAACGAGCTAAACCACATATTTACAGTGTTTCATCCATATTCAGCCCCAGAGGCAACGACGACTGCAAACCAAACGCTCCACCGACCCCACCGACTTCACTCTGCTAGTTTACTGTTAGCCATCAGCTGCGGCTAAAACACTGCTTGTGTCTCAAGTGATGGAGCCTGCTCACCTTTCTTAACTTGCAGCTGCAGTTCATGACCACAGATTTACTGAGGGCCGTCTGACCACCCAAACAGACCCAGTCCTGAAAAGTTCCCTCTGAATGTGTCTGACCTGAACTAAAGTGCTGCTAACTCAGAACTGTCATCTAACAAAGCTGCTTTCAGAAGATTTACTGAACGCCTGATTCATCAAGTTTTTTTTTTTTTTTTTTTTCCTGATTCATCAGTCTTAACTGGCACCACTTTTCACTCGCTAGCTAACATGAACTGTTATGATAGACACATAGACACAGAAGCCTAGGCGTGTCTTTCTACCGAACAAAAAAAAATGTACTTCTACTCTGGTGATTTAGCACTACTATCTTCATTGCTCTTCTTCTAAGACAGTTTAATACGATTTAAATCAGCAAAGGCAGAAACGTTATGTACAT
>JACBYM010001327.1:0-30507 GCA_013435755.1 Amphilophus citrinellus | reverse complement strand
TCTCTCTCTCTCTCCCTCTGTCTCTCTCTGTCTCTCCCTCTCTCTCTATCCCTCTCCCTCTGTCTCTCTCTCTCTCTCTCTCTCTCTCTCTCTCTCTCTATATATATATATATATATATATATATATATATATATATATATATATATATTGAAGGAATATTATGCCACATATATCTTACATACATTTACTTCCCTGAGAAATTTGTCTGGAAAATAACTTAACTGATTAAAAATACAGAAGCTTATAATGTTCCGTGTCATGATGAACTTTGTGTTCGAACTGTATAACGAATCACACTGATGAAGACTACACAATGATAGAAATGGAGACTTCGAGGTCACCCTGTTGTTGAAATTATCTGTTTTCCACATTCTGTTTTGTAAATGATGTAATCAAGACTGATATGCTCTGACTATATGACAACTGTAACTTGAATTACAGGGTGCCAGTACTTCATGCCATCTCACACGAGTATGGTATGCAGTTCTGACCCAGATTAATCTGTAAACTGTTTGACATGGCTTTATTAAATTTAATAATTGGACTCCTTATTCCTTTGTATTGTCTAATTTCTGTTTAATAAACGAACATGCCGGAACCTGGGGGGATAGACTGGTTTGCCAGGTTTTCTTCAAATGGTGACCCCCGACGTGATTAAACAGGAATGTTTTTGATTTTTAAATTTTTTTTTAATTTGTTTTTGAGTTTCTTGGGAATAAGGAGTGAATTTGGCCACCGATAATCGCCGCTTCGAGGTTCCTCGTGACAGTACTGACTTCCAGACTCTGTCAGTGACCAGGAGATCTCCACCTAAAGGTTGGCAGAGACCTTTTCTAAATATCTGCATATTGAATTGTATCAAATTATAATGGTCACTGGTGGTATGACAGGAGGAAGGTGTAATTCGAGCCATTTCACACAGGTGTAAAAGTCTGAAAAAGAAAAAGAGTTGAAAAGAATAAAAGAGTTTATAAAAGAGTAAAGAAAAATAGGCAAAACGAATAGCGATGGTGATGAGTTATTTAAAGTGCTGTATATAAAGTGCTGTATATAAAGAGGGATTTATATACATTTATATGCATTTCTATTAAATGCCTTAAAAAACTAAGGCATTTAATAGTGTTTGAATATATATATATATATATATATATATATATATATATATATATATGTGTGTGTGTGTGTGTGTGTGTGTGTGTGTTTGTGTGTGTGTGTGTGTTTGACAGTAGGTGTGGTGGAGTTTTCAAACTTTTTAGTCACAGATTGTGAGATTGTCAAATCAAATTAAAATAAACAATAAACTTATCAATTAAGTAAGAGGAAGTTTAAAAAGAAAACATTGGGAATCAATGCACCCAAAGGCTATTTAAAGATGTGCCTAATATACTGGCCAGGAAGGCACCAGTACACTCCACACTAACAGCTGCTGTTTTGACTGCATGGCGCCCTCGCGTGGCACAAATCTGCAACGGCTGTCAGGCGACGCTATCGTCTGACAATTATAGCAGCTTCTAACAGCTGCTGTTTTGACTGCATGGCGCCCTCGCGTGGCACAAATCTGAAACGGCTGTCAGGCGACGCTATCGTCTGACAATTATAGCAGCTTCTAACAGCTGCTGTTTTGACTGCATGGCGCCCTCGCGTGGCACAAATCTGAAACGGCTGTCAGGCGACGCTATCGTCTGACAATTATAGCAGCTTCTAACAGCTGGTGTTTTGGCCGGAAGTCATAGCGGAAGCCGAAAAGCCACTTCCGGCTGAGATGCTTTTTTTTTTTGTTTGTTTGTTTGTTTGTTTGTTTGTTTTTTAAGCAACTTTATTTTAAAACAAACAAGTATACAACAATCACGCGAATTGATTTAATACATATAGTTCTGTATCTTTAATAAAATGAGGAAAACGTGGCTGTTTTGGCCGGGGCGCCCTCGCGTGGCACAAATCTGCAACGGCTGTCAGGCGACGCTATCGTCTGACAATTATAGCAGCTTCTAACAGCTGCTGTTTTGGCCGGAAGTCATAGCGGAAGCCGAAAAGCCACTTCCGGCTGAGATGCTTTTTTTTTTGTTTGTTTGTTTGTTTTTTTTTGAAGCAACTTTATTTTAAAACAAACAAGTATACAACAATCACGCGAATTGATTTAATACATATAGTTCTGTATCTTTAATAAAATGAGGAAAACGTGGCTGTTTTGGCCGGGGCGCCCTCGCGTGGCACAAATCTGCAACGGCTGTCAGCCGAGGCTATCGTCTGACAATGATAGCAGGTTCTAACAGCTCATGTTTGGGTTAGGGGCGAGGCCTTCCCCGTCTCCCTCTCCCTCTGTCTCTCTCTCCCTCTCCCTCTCTCTCTCTATCCCTCTCCCTCTGTCTCTCTCTCTCTCTCTCTCTCTCTCTCTCTCTCTCTCTCTCTCTCTCTCTCTCTCTCTCTCTCTCTCTCTCTCTCTCTCTCTCTCTCTCTCTCTCTCTCTCTCTCTCTCTCTCTCTCTCTCTCTCTCTCTCTCTCTCTCTCTCTCTCTCTCTCTCTCTCTCTCTATCCCTCTCCCTCTGTCTCTCTCTCTCTCTCTATCATTCTCCCTCTGTCCCTCTGTCCCTCTGTCCCTGCAGGCCTAGTTTGAGCTCTCCTGACCTTTGACCTTTGAAGGTCTTATCAATTTCTCCTTTCTCCCCTCTCTAACCTTCCCCCCCCCCACCCCACCCCTTTTTTTTCTCCTTCCCTCACCCTAATCTCTCCCCTTCTCCCTCCCTAACCCTAACCTCTCCCTCCCTAACCCTAACCTCTCCCTCCCTAACCCTAACCTCTCCCTCCCTAACCCTAACCTCTCCCTCCCTAACCCTAACCTCTCCTTCCCTAACCCTAACCTCTCTGAGGCCTCCTGGACACTTGCAGGCCACTTTGGGCCCAGGTCCAGATTTTGCCCAGATTTTTCAAAGTGGCCGTATGGAGCCCAATTGGGCCCTGGGCTGCCCCCACAAGCCTATCTGAGGCCTCCTGGACACTTGCAGGCCACTTTGGGCCAAAGTCCAGATTTTGGCCAGGATGCGACCACGTGCGAAAAATGAATGGGAGTCTATGGCAGCTTATGGAAGGGAAGGGCCTAGGACTACCAAACGTGGTGGGCATGTAGCACGTCTCCAACACACCCTCTGTGCCAAGTATGGTCACCCTGGCACTTATACTTTTTGAGTTATTTCGAGTGCCCAAAAATTTCAAATGAATGGGAGTCAATGGCAGCTACATGAAGGAAAAGGACCACGCCCACCAAACCTGGTGGGCATGTAGAGCCCCTCAGACAGACTCTCTGTGCCAAATTTGGTCCGCCTAACACTTATGGTTTTTGAGTTATTTAAAGTGCCCGTTTGCAAAAAATGGTTTTCATCCCTTATCCTAACCCTAACCCTAACCCTAACCCTAACCCTAACCCCTAACCCTAACCCTAACCCTAACCCTAACCCTAACCAGAACCCTCATCCCTAACCCCATTCCATAACCCTAACCCTAACCCCAACCCTTATCCCTAACCCTAACCCCATTCCCTAACCCTAACCCCAATTTCCAACCCTCATCCCTAACCCCAACCCCACTCCCTAACCCTAACCCTAATCCCCAACCCTAACCCTAACCTACCCGAATCCCAACCCCTACCCCTAACGAGGGCATCCAAAAAGAAACAATTTCATTCAAACCTAAGTTATTTAAAAATAAGTCTAATAATTAATTTAAAGCTGGGGTTAAAACACGATACAGTAAATAATAGGCTAAAAATTATCCCTAAAGCATAAACTTTAAGAATTATATAACAATTATAGGGTTAAAAATGTAATAGTAAAAAAACATATAGAATCACCTAAAAAAAACAAGTATATTATGTAAAATGATTATATAATAGTTTCTACCTTAAAAAAAACACATTTAATAGTTTTACACTGGAAGTACAACAATTAAAATCTATTATATAAATACAACGATTAAAATTTATTACATAAATAGTACAGTTAAAATTTATTACATAAACAGAACAATTAAAATCCATTACATTAATACCTTTTAAATAGTTTAGTTATTTCTTTCAATTCATACAAATCAGTGAGAAGGGTTAAAAACAGAATGATCAGTTGAGTTAATTTACTTTTTGGGAAAACACAGGTTTTAAAACAGCGAACAGCATTAGGCAGCTCATTCTCGCTCGAGCCGTTGAGGGAGAAACATCTCGCAGCAAAATCACAGCAGCCTTTTTCTTTTGTTGCAGTGTGCCTAGGCCTGAAGAAGACCTTTCGAGGTCGAAACGTTGCCGGTGGGCACACTAACGATTGGGTTTTTTTTCTAAAAAACAAAAATACATTTTTTCTTTTTTTCTTTTTTTCTTTTTCTCTTTTTTAATCAAATTGGGGTCATATTTTCATACATATCTCTTTTAATAAATAGTAGATAGCACAAACAAGAACACATCAACATAACAAAGGCGACTCCAAAACCACCATGGGGTGGAATGATGAGGCCCAAGGATGGACTGTGGTGCGTTATGGGAGACGACGCCAACTCTCCCATCAACGTGACCAGCGTCGAGGTGGCGGGGGGAACCGTGGGATGGACCGTGCACCTATCGGCACTTTGCAGGGCCGGAGACATTCCCCTATCCCTAACCAGCCAGTGCCTCCCTCTGGTTTCAACCGTTACCTTGGACCACAATCTCGCTCCTATTCATCGGTGGTCCGTGGGAGGTCTGTGAGATTCACCCCTGGGGTTACACAGTGGCAACCCAGAGGGATTAACCCAGCTGGGCAACAACCCACGGACCCAACATTTGGGAAGCTGGTGCGCAAAGTGCACGGGGTGATCAAGATGGTTCACCACTTGCAAAATGTGGCCCCCAAACCGGGGAAAGCACATCCCCGCATGATATCCCGGATGGTTGAGATGTTGGGGGCAATGATTAAACCGGCTTCCCCAACGACCAAAACATTAGATCTGATTCAGGGGAATGCAAAGAATTGGGGCTATAACACTTTGCTGATATTGGAAGAGCATTACATGGCCGGTCTAGAGAGTCTGTTGGAGGACCTGGAGAACGATCTTGGCCAGGATTGGAAAGAGGCGTTTGTGGTGGCTACACGGTGGGCTCGCAGGAACCTGCCTCGCATCACCCAGGAGGTTCTGGATCATGTGGAGGCACTGATCACGTCCAGGGCCCAGAAGGACACAGAGGTGCACACACAAAAAGACAAGGATGTGCCACAAGAAACACTCGGGGATAACAATCGGACAACAGAAGGGGAGACACAGGAACACACACCCACACCACAAGACACATCAACAAGGGCACCACAACAAACGGAGGCACACCATACAGTGGCCACGATGACAGAGCGGGTGATAGTACATGCAGGGCCTACCTCACCATCCCCACAGGGGGGACAGTCAGGGGGGCAACCTCTGGAACAGAGAGAGACACGTAGACAGGGGGCCCGCCGTAGCTGTATAATCCCAGAAGAGGATGTCCTCTTGCAGATTGGAGACAAGTCACCGGATCCACCAGTTAAAGCAGATGGACAGGAACCACCAAGGTCCCAGGCCAGCTGCTTGTTGGATGAGGATATAGGGGAGCAGTTGGTAGACAGTGAGGTGTTGAC
Organism: Amphilophus citrinellus; assembly: GCA_013435755.1. Taxonomy (NCBI): domain Eukaryota; kingdom Metazoa; phylum Chordata; class Actinopteri; order Cichliformes; family Cichlidae; genus Amphilophus; species Amphilophus citrinellus. The sequence goes on along the minus strand of JACBYM010001327.1, from coordinate 24,879 downwards.
ACCAATAGCGGGTCCGAGCCATGGTGGGCAACGGTCACCTCAGGGGGCAGAGGTTACCTTGGAAACACGGGAAGGGGGCATGGTGTCTTCGGCTGACATCTCCAGGGAGATCAGCACCTCCACTCCAAAACCAAAACCACAATGGTCTAGAGTGACAAGACATGTCAGAACGGATCGAAAGATGATCGATTGGGGCTTGGGTGTCCGGCGGAAGTGGCTAATCCTGGGGGACTCCAATCTTGCTAGGATGCCGGGATATCAATTTCCGGACCTGCAGGTGGATAGTTATCCGGGGGCCAACTTCCGTCATGCTCAAGCGTTGATGGCAAAATCCACTAGCCAAGTAGTTGTGGAGAAAGTTGTTCTCTCTTTGGCCTGAACTGTAGGGAACAGAAAGCCAAAGAAACATCCATTAAACAACTGCAGGGGGCAGTCAGAGCTGCCAAGAGGGGGTTCCCATATGCGGAGATTTGGATCCCTATTATCAACTTTTCTCCCCGGTTGCCCCTTGCGGAACGGACCACTTTGCACACACTAAATGACCACATCAAGCGCAACTACCCATTCATCCCACCATTGGGCAGCGCAGACTTCCAGGTGGAGTCGGATACCATTCATTGGACTAGGGAGACAGCGAGGAACATGTTCAAACATTGGACCTCCTTTTTAAACTTGAAGGCCCCGTAAGCCTCTCGGAGGAGGGGAATAGGAGGCCTGAGCCCTCACAGGTCCAGAATGTTCTAGTGGTAGCGGATAACTTTAGCCTTTCAAACTCCCAACAAGGTCTTCTGAACCGGGGGTTGTCCTTCATCCCAACAATTGGACCCAACAGGACACAAAAGACAGAGTTATTATTGGATATCCAAAATTATCACAGGAGGGTGAAATTGGCTGCCTACTTTGAAAAGGACAAAAAACAGGAACCACCGCGATTTACACCAGCTTCCGGTTGGACACCCCCACCACACAAATTACCACCGGAAATTAATCTTTTAATTGGACAGGATAACAAGGACTTTCGGAAACATTTTCGGACACAGAGAGAAAGACAGAATTTATCCCAGGGGGAATTACAAGCACTTACAGAATTGAAGGAAAACAAACACATAGTCATTAAGCCGGCAGATAAGGGGAGCACAGTGGTTATTCTAAACAGGGATCAATATATATTGGAAGCCAGACGCCAATTGGATGACACCATGTACTATAGGGAATTAAATGCACCAATTTACCTGGATACGGTGCCAATGGTACACCAAATTATTAATCAGCTGTATGGAAAGGGTTTTATCAACTATAAACAAAGACAATATTTAAAGGGGGAATTAGAACCCAGAACAAGGAGATTCTACATCCTGCCTAAGATCCACAAAGACCCAGAAAAGTGGACAGTACCATTCAAAATACCTCCAGGGAGACCCATTGTCTCGGACTGTGGGAGTGAAACTTACCAGACAGCAGAGTATATAGATTTTTTTCTTAATCCCCTTTCAGTAAAACATCCTTCGTATGTTAAGGACACATATCATTTCATCAGTATGGTTAAAAATTTAAAAATTCCACAAAATTCATCATTTTTTACAATTGACATAGACAGCTTGTACACCAACATTGATACAGAGGCAGGATTACAAGCGGTTAAAAAAGTTTTCAGGCTATACCCCCAACAGGACCGACCAGATCAGGAACTACTAAAACTCCTAGAAATTAATTTAACGAGAAATGACTTTGAATTTGATAACAAATATTATCTCCAAATTAAAGGGGTAGCCATGGGGAAGAAATTTGCCCCCGCGTATGCTAACATATTCATGGCGGATTGGGAGGAAAAAGCCCTAGGCAAATGCCAGAAAAAGCCTTTCTTATATTTGAGGTACTTAGATGACATATTTGGAATTTGGACATATTCGCATTCAGAATTCATACATTTCATAAACATACTGGACACCCATGATCCCTCCATTCGATTAAAACACAAATTTGACCAACAATCAGTTGACTTTTTGGACACGACGGTCTACAAAGGAAACCACTTCCAGGATACACAAACATTGGACATCAAAGTTTATTTTAAGGAAACAGACACACACTCATTGCTCTTTAAAACCAGTTGGCATCCAAAACACACTTATAGAGGACTGGTCAAGTCACAATTGTTAAGATTTAAAAGAATTTGTACTCAGGATTCGGATTTTAAAGATGCAGTCAAAACCCTTTTTGGGGCGCTTAGAAACAGGGCTTACTCCAGAACATTCCTGAGACATTGCCTCAAGAACTTTCAAAACCGGAAACCCAAAACTCTTAAGCAGGTTATTCCATTAATCACTAAGTTCTCATCGTCAAGTGCCATTTTGAACAATAAACTTAAGAATAACTATCGCTCCATAATAGAACAGCAGGGATTACTGAAGACCCATCAGGTGATCTCGGCTTACAGGAGAAACAAGAATCTGAGGGATTACCTGGTAAGGGCAAAACTTGAATCGATACAACCACCCAAAAAAACCAGGGTCTTAGCAGACTCCTTTTTGAAGTTACAATATATACAAAACACAAGTAACAAGACCATTTTCAAAATTTCACAAACTTTCAGACCACAAACTTCCAATTGTGTTTATTTAATTTTCTGTTCCCAATGCGATAAAAGGTACATTGGCGAAACCAAAAATTCCATATCAACAAGAATAACGCAACACAAATACAACATCAGGAACAAAAAAGAAACCCACACGCCCTTGGTCAGACATTTTTTGGCACATGGACTGGACTGCCTAAGGGTAGCGGGGATTCAGAGTAACTCTAGTTGGACTGATGCTGAAAGGAAAAGGACAGAAGGAAAATGGATACGTTTATTGGGCACCAAAAGCCCACTGGGCCTTAATGCCTAGTGGGGTGAACACAAGCTGCATCCCCAACGCCCAAACTCAATCCCAATCCCAACCCCAAGTCCTAACTCCAATCCTTAACCTCCCAGATCCTAATCCAAACCCCAGCCCTTAACCCGAACCCCAATCCTAACCCCAACCCTAATCCTGACCCTAACCAGAACCCTCATCCCTAACCCCATTCCATAACCCTAACCCTAACCCCAACCCTTATCCCTAACCCTAACCCCATTCCCTAACCCTAACCCCAATTTCCAACCCTCATCCCTAACCCCAACCCCACTCCCTAACCCTAACCCTAATCCCCAACCCTAACCCTAACCTACCCGAATCCCAACCCCTACCCCTAACGAGGGCATCCAAAAAGAAACAATTTCATTCAAACCTAAGTTATTTAAAAATAAGTCTAATAATTAATTTAAAGCTGGGGTTAAAACACGATACAGTAAATAATAGGCTAAAAATTATCCCTAAAGCATAAACTTTAAGAATTATATAACAATTATAGGGTTAAAAATGTAATAGTAAAAAAACATATAGAATCACCTAAAAAAAACAAGTATATTATGTAAAATGATTATATAATAGTTTCTACCTTAAAAAAAACACATTTAATAGTTTTACACTGGAAGTACAACAATTAAAATCTATTATATAATACAAACGATTAAATTTATTACATAAATAGTACAGTTAAAATTTATTACATAAACAGAACAATTAAAATCCATTACATTAATACCTTTTAAATAGTTTAGTTATTTCTTTCAATTCATACAAATCAGTGAGAAGGGTTAAAAACAGAATGATCAGTTGAGTTAATTTACTTTTTGGGAAAACACAGGTTTTAAAACAGCGAACAGCATTAGGCAGCTCATTCTCGCTCGAGCCGTTGAGGGAGAAACATCTCGCAGCAAAATCACAGCAGCCTTTTTCTTTTGTTGCAGTGTGCCTAGGCCTGAAGAAGACCTTTCGAGGTCGAAACGTTGCCGGTGGGCACACTAACGATTGGGTTTTTTTTCTAAAAAACAAAAATACATTTTTTCCTTTCTTTTTTCTCCTTTTCCTTTTTCTTTTTCTCCTTCTTTTATCAAATTGGGGTCATATTTTCATACATATCTCTTTTAATAAATAGTAGATAGCACAAACAAAGACACATCAACATAACAAAGGCGACTCCAAAACCACCATGGGGTGGAATGATGAGGCCCAAGGATGGACCTGTGGTGCGTTATGGGAGACGACGCCAACTCTCCCATCAACGTGACCAGCGTCGAGGTGGCGGGGGGAACCGTGGGATGGACCGTGCACCTACTGGCACTTTGCAGGGCCGGAGACATTCCCCTATCCCTAACCAGCCAGCTGCCTCCCTCTGGTTTCAACCGTTACCTTGGACCACAATCTCGCTCCTATTCATCGGTGGTCCGTGGGAGGTCTGTGAGATTCACCCCTGGGGTTACACAGTGGCAACCCAGAGGGATTAACCCAGCTGGGCAACAACCCACGGACCCAACATTTGGGAAGCTGGTGCGCAAAGTGCACGGGGTGATCAAGATGGTTCACCACTTGCAAAATGTGGCCCCCAAACCGGGGAAAGCACATCCCCGCATGATATCCCGGATGGTTGAGATGTTGGGGGCAATGATTAAACCGGCTTCCCCAACGACCAAAACATTAGATCTGATTCAGGGGAATGCAAAGAATTGGGGCTATAACACTTTGCTGATCTTGGAAGAGCATTACATGGCCGGTCTAGAGAGTCTGTTGGAGGACCTGGAGAACGATCTTGGCCAGGATTGGAAAGAGGCGTTTGTGGTGGCTACACGGTGGGCTCGCAGGAACCTGCCTCGCATCACCCAGGAGGTTCTGGATCATGTGGAGGCACTGATCACGTCCAGGGCCCAGAAGGACACAGAGGTGCACACACAAAAAGACAAGGATGTGCCACAAGAAACACTCGGGGATAACAATCGGACAACAGAAGGGGAGACACAGGAACACACACCCACACCACAAGACACATCAACAAGGGCACCACAACAAACGGAGGCACACCATACAGTGGCCACGATGACAGAGCGGGTGATAGTACATGCAGGGCCTACCTCACCATCCCCACAGGGGGGACAGTCAGGGGGGCAACCTCTGGAACAGAGAGAGACACGTAGACAGGGGGCCCGCCGTAGCTGTATAATCCCAGAAGAGGATGTCCTCTTGCAGATTGGAGACAAGTCACCGGATCCACCAGTTAAAGCAGATGGACAGGAACCACCAAGGTCCCAGGCCAGCTGCTTGTTGGATGAGGATATAGGGGAGCAGTTGGTAGACAGTGAGGTGTTGACACCAATAGCGGGTCCGAGCCATGGTGGGCAACGGTCACCTCAGGGGGCAGAGGTTACCTTGGAAACACGGGAAGGGGGCATGGTGTCTTCGGCTGACATCTCCTAGGGAGATCAGCACCTCCACTCCAAACCAAACCACAATGGTCTAGAGTGACAAGACACTGTCAGAACGGATCGAAAGATGATCGATTGGGGCTTGGGTGTCCGGCGGAAGTGGCTAATCCTGGGGGACTCCAATCTTGCTAGGATGCCGGGATATCAATTTCCGGACCTGCAGGTGGATAGTTATCCGGGGGCCAACTTCCGTCATGCTCAAGCGTTGATGGCAAAATCCACTAGCCAAGTAGTTGTGGAGAAAGTTGTTCTCTCTTTTGGCCTGAACTGTAGGGAACAGAAAGCCAAAGAAACATCCATTAAACAACTGCAGGGGGCAGTCAGAGCTGCCAAGAGGGGGTTCCCATATGCGGAGATTTGGATCCCTATTATCAACTTTTCTCCCCGGTTGCCCCTTGCGGAACGGACCACTTTGCACACACTAAATGACCACATCAAGCGCAACTACCCATTCATCCCACCATTGGGCAGCGCAGACTTCCAGGTGGAGTCGGATACAATTCATTGGACTAGGGAGACAGCGAGGAACATGTTCAAACATTGGACCTCCTTTTTAAACTTGAAAGCCCCGTAAGCCTCTCGGAGGAGGGGTACAGGGGGCCCAAGCCCTCGGATCTCCAGAATGTTCTGGTGCTAGCGGATAATTTTAGCCTTTCAAGTTCACAACAGGGTATTCTGAATCGGGGATTGTCCTTCATCCCAACAATTGGACCCCATAGAACACAAAAGACAGAGTTATTATTGGATATACAAAATTATCACAGGAGAGTTAAATTGGCTGCCTACTTTGAAAAGGACAAAAAACAAGAACCGCCACGATTTACACCAGCTTCTGTTTGGACACCCCCATCACACAAATTACCACCAGAAATTAATCTTTTAATTAGACAAGACAACAAAGACTTTCGGAAGCATTTTAAAACACAGAGGGGAAAACGGAATTTATCCCAGGGGGAATTACAAGCACTTACAGAATTGAAGGAAAACAAACACATAGTCATTAAGCCGGCAGATAAGGGGAGCACAGTGGTTATTCTAAACAGGGATCAATATATATTGGAAGCCAGACGCCAATTGGATGACACCATGTACTATAGGGAATTAAATGCACCAATTTACCTGGATACGGTGCCAATGGTACACCAGATTATCAATCAGCTGTATGGAAAGGGTTTCATCAACTATAAACAAGGACAATATTTAAAAGGGGAATTAGAACCCAGAACAAGGAGATTCTACATCCTGCCTAAGATCCACAAAGACCCAGAAAAGTGGACAGTACCATTCAAAATACCTCCAGGGAGACCCATTGTCTCGGACTGTGGGAGTGAAACTTACCAGACAGCAGAGTATATAGATTTTTTGTGCCAGGCCTGAGGAAGACCCATAAGGGTCGAAACGTTGCCCTTTGGCACACTATCATTTATACTTAAAAAGAATTAGATTTTGTTTTTTTTTATTTTCTTTTCTTACTTTATTAAAAACCAATTTCATTTCTTTTATCATTTATTGTAGTTCATATTTCAAATTATATTAAATTAAATATTAATATATAACAAAGGCTACATTAAAAACACAAGTTAAAAACCCAATATGGGTTACTGGGAGGACCAGGAGGAGGGGTGGACGACGGTGCGGTATGGCAGGGGGCGCCAGCGCTCCCGCCAGCGCAACCGTAATTGGGGAGGCCGTACAACCCAGGGGATGGACCGTGCACCGCCTAATCCCCCTAGGGGACGGGCACAAAACCCTCTGCCTAACCCTAACCCTACAACACCAAACCAAAATATCATACACATAGGTTTATTACAACGTAATAAGATAACATACACCCACACGCATTAAACTCGAAAGGAAAGCCCAAGGGACCAGTAGTAAGCATTGGGGAATCCTGAGCCCACCCATTTTCCCACAATACAACGGCAAATACTTCCTGAGCCTAGTGGACCAATGGGAAGCCTAGAACAGGCAACCGTGAGGGAAAACAACATAGCCACACAAGACCTTAGGGCCATTTTGCCCATTTAAAGCACAGCAGATCCCTCTGCTCCACGGAACATCGAGGGACTTTCAACACGAGAGGGACCGGATTCAAAGCCCATCCCCTTCCCGGCAGAGCTGGTGAGCCACACTCATTAAATTTTCTTTTTAGAATAATTTTTTCATAATTATATATTTTTTATATATATGTATTTTTTTATATTTTACAATTTTTAGGATTATCAGTTTTTTTAGTGATTTTGGCATCTCCCGGGGTCGTGCGGTGTATGGGGCACGGGAGATAGCCTTAGGGGTGACCCTACTGGGTGCCAGAGGGGTCCCTGGAAGGCAGCAGCTCGCTGCGGCTGGTCCTGGGTCCCTTCGCTCCCAATGAGGGTGGCGGGAAGGCAGCGGCTCGCCGCGGCTGGTCCCGTACACCTTCTGGGAGGCACCCAGGAAATGCCAGAGGGGTCCCTGGGAGGCAGCAGCTCGCTGCGGCTGGCCCTGGGTCCCTTCGTTCCCTAAGGAGGGGGGTGGGAAGGCAGCGGCTCGCCGCGGCTGGTCCCACACACCCCCCGGGAGGCACTCATGGGATTAACCCGGACTCAGGCCCACTTGGGTGCCAGAGGGGTCCCTGGAAGGCAACAGCTCGCTGGGGCTGGTCCTGGGTCCCTTCGCTCCCAATGAGGGTGGTGGGAAGGCAGCGGCTCGCCGCGGCTGGTCCCGTACACCTTCTGGGAGGCACCCAGGAGATGCCAGAGGGGCCCCTGGGAGGCAGCAGCTCGCTGCGGCTGGCCCTTGGTCCCTTCGTTCCCTATGAGGAGGTGGGAAGGCAGCGGCTCGTCGCGGCTGGTCCCACACATCCTCTGGGAGGCTCTCACGGGGCTCCCCGGCCCAAGTCTCGGTCGGGATCGAAACGGTGCCAGAGGGTTCCGGGGTTCCACTATTTCAGGTGGTGGTTCCAGGGTCCCCTCGTTCCCAATGGAGGATCCCTTCGGGTTTCTTCCTGGGAGGCTCCTAGGGCCCGGTTTGCCTTGGGCCCAGCTGCGGACTGGCCCAGGCAGCCTGGCCCATCGACCCGGCGGTGATGAGTGCAGCGTGGTCCCCTTTGGTCAACAGTGATCCACTGTATCGATCTGGGGTCCTCACCATCCCCATGGAGGGGCTCTTGGGTACAGCGACGTGGTCGTGTTTGGCCCTCGACCCAGCCCGCGGGAGCACTCTGGGCCGGGAACACCTGACATCCCTCCCATGTAACGTACCCCTATAGAGATTTAGATTAGTGTGGCTCATGCTCGCTCGCCATCGGGGATGCAACAACCTGAAAAAGAAGAATAAAGAGAAGAAAAAAGAAAATCGACGAAAAGGTGAGTAGGTCTAGGGGCTACGACCTTTAACAAGACCCATTTCGATAGGAGGCGGATCATTATTAGGGTTACTTTACATCACAAAGGATAAATTTACCTCAAAAAAAGACCTACTCACGAAAAAGGACAAGCATCATTTACATGACACTGTAAAAGATCAAAAAGGAAATTCCAAAAGCCTAAAACCAATTGGCAAGGATACAGGACATTGATCCACTTAAACACCAAAAAGGAAACTTTTCCAACACGGTCGAATCTGACCACAACTCAATCGGTTAAAAGACCTAAACTTACCTGAAAAAAATCGAAAAAAATCAGAAGAAACTAACACCTAATGGACCAAACCCTAAAATATCAATCAAACTCAGAGAGACCACACGAATCCACCAAATAAAACCAGATTGGCTAGGAGACACACTCCGGGTCTTGATCACACCCGGCTGGGCCCCCCTTGGGAGAGGGTGTCTGGTGGTAATGGCCGAAACACCCAATGATCTCAAGGTCCACTACTGATGATGTGCCTCCAAATTTCGATTAATATTACTCTTTATCTTATATTCCAAATTAGAGATACAAAATAAATAGCCTATTGAAACAGGTAAAATAAACTATCAATAACAGGACGAAAAGGTGGAAAAACCATCTTGAAATGGAACTTAACTAAACAATAAACAAAAAAGAAGGAATGATAAACCCAAAATAAAAACCGCATAACAGACGAGAGAAGGAGAAGTCGTGTTGGACATAACTAGGAATGAGGATCGACGAAGGAAAAGACAAATACAAACAAAGGGGCCCGGGACCTGAGTTTGGCGAGACGGCTGTCTCAGGGTCTCCTGGGGGCTGTGCGGTCGCTTGGGCTCCGGACTTGAGAGTCAACTCTCGACTTGCAGTCCTACATGGACTCCCCACCCTAACCCCTAACTCTAACCCTAACCACAGGCCCTAACCCTAACCATTTAATTTTAGCTTTAACCCCAATCTTAGGCCCCAACCCTAACCTATTAACCCCAACCATAGGCCCTAACCCTAACCACAGGCCCTAACCCTAACCTTTAACCCCAGCCATAGGGATATCCACCAGGATTCCTGCTGTTTCTCGCGCTCTTTCCCCCTTCTGCAGCCCCATTTGTGGGGTGTGTTTGGAGGGTGATTAGGGCACAGGATATGCCTAATCCGGCACGGTTGTGGTGAAGACGCAATCTGGCGGCCCCACTTCTGTTTCCTGTAGAGGTTCTCAGCGTGGATGAGAGGGAGATGTCCACATTACGTAGAAAATAATTACAATCTTAGGATCAATGGATGTCTGCCAAGATTCCGGCTGTTTCTCGCGCCCTTATTCTCCTCCCTACGGCTCTGCTCTGGGCAGTTTGCTCGGGGGTTGATTAGGGCACAGGATACGCCTAATATGGCGCAATTGTGGTGGCGAGTTACCTCGCGTCCCATTTTTGTTTCCTGCAGAGGTTCTCAGCATGGATGAAAGGGAGGTGTCTACAGTTCATAAATAATAACCTTAGACCCACCAGACTTACATAAATGGATCCACCTGTAACTCGGGTTGGGAGCATACAGTACGGGGTCTGATAAGAAACGACATGCGCTGGCCTGTGCACCACAACGTTGGCCCTCTACTCCAAACTTACCCTAGGCAAATGGACCAGGGTTGGGGAGGGTCACGTCTCATTTCACACCAAAACCTAACCCTAACCCTACCCTAACCCTAACCCTAACCCTATCCTGGTGGGTGTCCCTGGGAGGCAGCGGCTCGCCGCGGCTGGCCCTGGGTACTCCACTGGGTGGCTCCCACAAGGGTCTTGGCCTCCCGGCTCCTGTCTGGGCTTGGGCCGATAGGGGTGCCCCTGGGCTCCCTGGGTCCGATCGTTGCTGGCCTGGGCGATCGGACCAACTGGCCTTGACCGAGACGGTCCGGAGAGGACCAGAGATTTCCCGGGAAGGCAGCAGCTCGCTGCGGCTGGTCCCGGGTCTTCTCGTTTCCCATCGGGGTGCCCGGAAGGCAGCGGCTCGCCGCGGCTGGTCCGGGTTTCCTCCTTTGGGTGGTCCCTGTGAGGCCTGGGCTTCCCGACCTTGGCTTCGGCTGGGGCTGGTGGGGATGCCAGAGGGTTCCGGGTGGCGGCTTCCTACGGGGACCGTCACTGGGTCCCCTCGATCCCGATGGGGGCTCTGGAAGGCAGCGGCTTGCCGCGGCTGGTCCTGAGACCCCCTGGGAGGCTCCCTGGGTCCGATCAGACCAACCAGCCCTCACGGGTCGGAGGGTGCCAGGGATGGCCTTGGGAGGCAGCAGCTCGCTGCGGCTGGCCCAGGGCCTTCCCGTTTGCCAGGAAGGGGGAACTCCGGGGAGGCAGTGGCTCGCCACGGCTGACTCCGGAGGACCCCTGAGGCAGGCTCCCGTAGAGGCCCCGGCTTCTCGGAATGGCTAGACTCTCCTGGGTCCTGGCCTTGACCCTGGCCGGTCGGTGTGGGGCTTCGGGGAGCCGACCACCTAGGTGGCTGGCCCCTGATCCCCTCGATCCCGTAGGGGTCTCCCCCGATCCGGGGAGCCCCGCTGGGAAGATACCTTCCGGCCTGGGCTGAGGTTTGCACCAGAGGGCCCTTGGTGAGACCGGGTGTCTGCCTTGGGACCACTCGTTCCCCAGTATGGGGTGGAGGTTCCTGGGTACAGCGGCTATGCCGTGTCTGGCCCTGGTTCCTCCCCTCGGGGGGTGCGCGGGACCTGGGCTCGGTCAGGGCGCCAGAGGGTTCCTTGGCAAGATCTACGATCTGCCCTGGGACTTCTCGTTCCCCAGGATGAGGTGGGGGTTCCTGGGTACAGCGGTCGTACCGTGTCTGGCCCTGGTTCCCCTCCTCGGGGGGTGCCCTGAACCTGACTCTACTCAAGTAGCCCGAAGCACTCCCCCTGTCCTCGGGGGCGGGCCTCTTCAAGAAGAGAAGATTGAGAATAGCGATCATCCATCTGCTACAGGCCTTGTTCGGGCAGTCCGGGGTAACCTTGCGGTGCTAACAACTGGGCTGTATAATCTGGGCAAGGGGTAAGTATGCGGCCCCCCAGGTCCCGACTCTAGGGACAGCACTCTGGGTGTGGTGGTCCAGGGGCGTCAGGACCTTGAACGTGGCCCAAGTCTTCTATGGGGGTTAGCCTCACTCACACACCAGACCATTCTGCACCACACACGACCGAATCCGATCTTGCTCTTCCCACAAAACCTGATTGGACTCCTTTAAATTGCCATCTCTTCCCCTAAATTTCATCCCCTAGCCCAGCTTAGGTGGCTAGGCCGTGGATGCACCGGGACCTAGGCCTTCATCGACCACACTTTGGTGGCTCCTTGACCACTACGATTCAAACAAACCAAGGAAAAGAACAGAGACAATTTTGATCCAGATCGAACTTTATTACAAAGACTCTGATCTATTTGAACACCAGAAAGGAAATCTCTCAAAAATACAGTCGAACCTTATCACGACTTAATCTGACAGACTGAAGACCTAAAACTTAGCTGAAAAAACCGGATGAAAGGACGATCCTCTAAGGTCTACAACATACTTACCATGACTCAGAATGGTTCAAAAACCAGAATGGAAACCTCAAAAATACGGTCAAAACCTTATCACGGGCTAATCCTGTGACTCCGAACCTGAGACATTATAGATCTAGGTTGAACTTTATTACAGTTTAACCACATGACTCTGATCTATTTGAACACCAGAAAGGAAATCTCAAAAATACAGTCGAATCTTATCACGACTCAGTCTGACAGACTAAAGACCTAAAACTTACCTGAAAAAAACCGGATGAAAGGACGATCCTCTAAGGTCTACAACATACTTACCATAACTCAGACTGGTTCAAAAACCAGAACGGAAACCTCAAAAATACGGTCAAAACCTTATCACGGGCCAATCCTGTGACTCAGAACCTGATATCTAACTCCACGCACGTGGACTCCTTTGAAACCCGAAAAAGGACAACCCTCCATGGTCTACAAAAACCTGAGACCCAACCCAAACTGGGCTCAAAAACGAACCCTACTCGGGGTCAAAATTCGAATATCAGAACTGATACTTACCATAATACCCGATCAAACCTAATACCAGACAGGTAAAACTTTAATACAAATCTCAGAATTCAAAACCAGATGCCTAAAATCAAAATCGATACCACCATAAACCCGACTGAAACTAACACCAGATGGGTAAAAACCTTAAAAAACAGATCAAACTCCGACTAATGCTAACACCAAATGGGTAAAACCTTAAAACACAGATCAAACTCAGATGAACCAAACGAAATCCACCAAATAAAACCGAATTGACTAGGAGACACACACCGGGTCTTGATCACACCCGGCTGGGCCTCCCTTGGGAGAGGGTGTCTGGTGGTAATGGCCGAAACGCCCGATGATCCCAAGGTCCACTACTGACGATGTGTCTCCAAATTTCGTTTAACATTACCCTGTACCTTAACTCCAAAGTAGACATACTAAATAAATAGCCTATTAAAACAGATAAAATAGACTAATAAACAGATGGACGTAAAGGTGGAAAAACCCTTTGAAAACTCAAACTCAGAAAGAAAAAGAACAAAATGGGTGATAAACCCTAATCTGAAAACACAGCAACAGATGGAAGTGGAGAAGTCAGGGTGGACATAGCAGTGAGCGGGGTTCAACGTGACGTGCGACGGCCCGTGCATGCCTCTGGCTCTCCATTCAACTGCCGAGTCGTCGGACAAGGTGGGGAGAGCCTCTGAGATATATTTCATAAACCTAACCCCCTAACCCTAAACCTAACCCCTAACCCCTAACCCTAAAACAGTGAAAAAATAAATAACTTTATTAGGGTAAAGAAAGTTCATCATGTATCAAAAGGATAGGTTATTCATTAAAATTCATTAAAACCAGTACATTTTTTTAAAAAAGCAGTAATTAATTTAAAAACAATTTGGGATACATTTTACTTACCTTATTTTACTTACCTCCTTTAAAAACATTTTGGGATACATTTTACTTACCTTATTCTACTTACCTCCTTTAAAAACATTTTGGTTCACATTTACTTACCTTGGTTTACATTACTTACCTTATTTTACTTACCTCCTTTAAACCACACCCCCAGAGGATGGGGTTATAAATAGTGGGGAGGCAGAGAGCCTGTCATTCTGTGCCTGACAGCTGAAGGGAAAGGATCTACACAGCTGTATCCAGAGCCATATATTAAGCCTCCAGCCTGATGAAGGCTGCTTTTGCAGCCGAAACGTCGCCATTGGAGGCTAAATAAGTTGAGAGCTCATTTTTCGGTTTTCAAAACATATTTTATTTCATATTTTATTTCATTGGGGGTTTGTTTTGATTGGTAAAAAAATTTTTTTGGAGAACAAAAGACAACCCTAAAAGCTGGTTTAGCCATCTATACAGCAATTTTGCTGCTCCCTTGGTTGTTTGTTTGTCTTCAGTTTTCAGATTTTATTTCATGGGGTTTTTTTTGTGTTTTTAAAAAAAAGAAGACAATCCTAAAAGCTAATTTAGCTATTTATACTGCAATTTTGCTGCTCCCTTGGTTGTTTGTTTTTTTCGGGTTTCAGATTTTATTTTATAAAAGCTGATTTAGCTAATTACACAGCAACTGCTGCTTCCTTGGTTGTGGGTTTTTTTTCGGGTTTCAGATTTTATTTTATAAAAGCTGATTTAGCTAATTACACAGCAACTGCTGCTTCCTTGGTTGTTTTTGTTTTAAGTGGTTTTTTGGGGTGTTTTTTATTGGACAATGTCCAGTTGGACGGTGGTCCGCCGCGGTCGCCGTCATGATGACCGGGGGGACCACATGCGAGGGCCAAGGGGCCTATTCCAAGGGGGGAGGGGGAGACAGGAGGGGAGGATGGCCCCTGCATTCCCCGGTCCCCAGAGATGGGGAAGTCGGGGTCCTAACCTTGTTCCTAACCATTAGCCTTAACCCTAAACTATTCTAACCCCTTAGTCTGGGGGATATCCACCAGGATTCCTGCTGTTTCTCGCGCTCTTTCCCCCTTCTGCAGCTCCAATTGTGGGGCTTGCTTGGAGGGTGAGTAGGGCACAGGATACGCCTAATCCGGCGCGGTTGTGGTGAAGGCGCAATCTCGCATCCCACTTCTGTTTCCTGTAGAGGTTCTCAGCGTGGATGAGAGGGAGGTGTCCACATTACATAGAAAATAATTTTAATCTTAGACCTATAGATGCCTGCCAAGATTCCGGCTGTTTCTCGCGCCCTTTTTCTCCCCCCTATGGCTCTGCTCTGGGCAGTTTGCTCGGGGGTTGATTAGGACACAGGATACGCCTAATCTGGTGCAGTTGTGGTGGCGAGTCACCTCGCGTCCCATTTCTGTTTCCTGCAGAGGTTCTCAGCATGGAGGAAAGGGAGGTGTCCGCAGTTCATAGAAAATAATCTTAGACCAACCCGGCCCTCATCTTAGGCCAATGGATGCCCACCAGGATTCCGGCTGTTTCTCGCGCCCTTTTTCTCCCTCCTACGGCTCTGCTTTGGGCAGTTGGCTCGGGGGGTGATTAGGACACAGCATACGCCTAATCTGGCGCAGTTGTGGTGGCGAGTCACCTCGCGTCCCATTTCTGTTTCCTGCAGAGATTCTCAGCATGGAGGAAAGGGAGGTGTCCACATTACATAAATGGATCCACCTGTAACTCGGGGTGGGAGCATACAGTACGGGTTCTGATAAGAAACGACATGCGCCGGCCTGTGCACCACACGATGGCCCTCCACTCCAAACCAACCTCAGGCAAATGGACCGAGTTGGGGAGGGTCACGTCTCATTTACAACAAAACCTAACCCTAACCCTAACCTACTGAATCCTACTGATATGCTTCAACTATAAGTTACACACATTCATACAGTTTGTTAATGAAAACCTTAAACAGCCACATCACCGGTAAATATTGCAGTGCGAGCTCAGTTTAATGATTCGGTTTAGGCTTCTGCAGCGATCGTGGTGATCAGCATGACTGAGGAGGACACTGAGCAGAGGGTGGATGCAGGTCAGACTGGGGGAAGTTCCCCTGATGGCTCTGAGAATAAATGGAGGTCAGAAACAAGTGGAGGATGGAGGGTTTCAGCCCCACAGTCAGCTGTCCCTGTGTGCGCTCAGGTCGTTGAAGATCTTTCTCCTGTTTGTGAACGGATCGCCTCCTTCGTTCTTCACCGTCCACAGTAATAATCAGTTATACGTGCGCGTGTCCGCCTGTAATCAATAAAAACATTGATTCAGTAATTACAAGGCCCCGCCCACAATGACAGGTTCATTAAAGAAGGAGAAACAAATGAATCGTGGCGCCTCGGCCGCCTGGAAACAGCAGGAGTGAACCGCGCTAAAGCCTCGCTTAGCCACGGTCACGTGATGCAGGTGTGTTGATGCAGGTTTCGGAGACGAAGCTGAAGCGAGCATCTAACCAAGCTAGCTCTCTGAGCAGCTCCAGAACAAAAGCAGCTTCAACATCAGGATACAGCTGGATTTGAGCTGTGATGCAGTTTGTTTTTGTCAAACACCACATGTAGGTGTTGTTAATGTGCTGCACTGATGCTGAACTTTATTGTAGATTTTATTGAGTTTTGGAGTTTGTTTTTCTTCATGTTTCTCGATGTTCATGTGTGTCCTTAATATTACACACATATTTAGTGCTGCTGTCTTGTGAACAGCTGGTTGTTGAATATATTTAAACAGTATCTTTTTTTTTAAACTTTAATGTTTTTGTCATAGGACCGGCAAGAATTCAAAAGTACTTTCACCCCTGGGTGCACCTGAATGCAGCACATCGTCCTGTTGGGTGCTGCTGATTTCTCCTTGTGTAGATGTGGTGACCGCAGTGTTCAGTAACAGGACAGGGATGCTGGTCAGTGGAAAGGTGATTCTAAAATAAACTGATCCGTCTCTGATGCTCCTCATTGTGTCCTCAAACGCCTCTCTGGGCATTTCCTTCCTGTTCCAACCTTTCCTGAATCTGTCACAGATGATCGTCTCTGTGTGAAGCTGAAGCTTCATCTTTTCATCAGTATGTAATCTAAGAATCAGAGCAGCAGCAGGGCAGATCTGAATTCATCTTTTCGAGACATCAGAGTCCGTTTGTTCTCTCAGTGTTTGATCTGTTTCTGTAACTTCACTGTCTCAGAGTTCCTGTAGGACTTTTCTTCTCTGCTCTCTTTGAATGCGTCCCTTTTTCCTGAGTTTTCACAGCTGAACTTCAACAGTTACAAACTCAAAGTCCACCTTCCTTATTTATGTTCTGATCATGATATTGAACCAGTGACAGGTGCCATCCTTAAAGAGCATTTTCATTTTTCATTTTCAGTGAGAGCACTTCTGACTCTGAGAGCAGGACTTTTATTTTGGAAACCATTCAGTTTAAATTAAGTTGAGGACACAGCTCAGCTGAAAGCAGCTTCTACTCATACACTGAGTCTTTGCTCTGCAGTAAAATCAGTTTGGATTCAAAGTGTCACAGAGAAACATCATTTTAAGGCTGCGCTCACTAACAGGACAGAAAGCCTCCAACATGTTTCTAAAGTCCACACAGATCCATTTCTGCTGTTGCTTAATCCCAGCTTCCCTCAAACGCCTCTCTGAGTGTTTCTTCCTTTATAAAAGTTTCACTTCTCTCTCCTGAACTTGGTGTCAGCTGATCCGTCTCCCTGTGAAGGTAATGGAAGCAGTCTGGAGTGTTTTCCTGGCTAACATCAGCTGTGTGCAGCTTAGTTCCAGCTCCATAGTTCACGGTAACGGACTCACAGCTGGAGCACCGAGGCCGCCCGTTAAACTGGAGTCTTCAGTGTGTGAGTATAACTGTGCAAAAAGAGCAGCAGCAGAGCTGTTTCTGAGTTCAGGTTCTCATGAAGATGTTAGGAGCAGTTATTTTGTCTGTGAAGGTTTGATCTGCTTCTGTAACCTAAAGTATTGAAGTTTCTTCTCAGCTCTCCTTCTTTGATTCTGCTTTCAATATTTCACCTTTTTCTGTTCTGCACTTTCACGGCTGCACTAATGTTGACCCAGAGGTCACTTCAGATTTCCTTGGTGTCATTTTGATGGACGGGTGGTAAACGTTCCCTCGGATGTCATTTTATCTTCATTTGAATTCATATTTTCAAAAAAAACAGTTTAACAGCATTCTCATAAATAAATGAGCATTTCTGAGGCCACGGAGAGAAAAGAGGAACAGAAACACTGACTGTGAGCTCACTTCAC
The DNA here is from genome assembly GCA_013435755.1 of Amphilophus citrinellus. NCBI lineage: Eukaryota > Metazoa > Chordata > Actinopteri > Cichliformes > Cichlidae > Amphilophus > Amphilophus citrinellus. The sequence continues at coordinate 6,952 of JACBYM010001327.1, read as the reverse complement.
CAACATTTTAATTTGAAAGAGACAGGAAATGTAGAGTTTGTACAAACAGTGTAATGCTGTAAGTTTAACAGATCGAACACAGACTGATGTTGATGATGATGTTATTCAACGCTGGTGGTTCAGCAGTTGAATAAAAGGTCAAAGGTTGCAATGAGATGACAGTTCATGTGAATGAACTACTCCTGATTTAATTTCCTCTTTAACATTTAAACACCTCTTAAGGTGGAATGATTTGCTGCATGTTACTTTAAATATCAGAGTGATCAAAGCTTTGACCATCAGTTTGTCTTTGTTGGCTCTGTGAGCTGAAATTCTCTTAAGACTGAATTCATGCTGATCTTTGTTTCTATAATCTGCTCTCTGTGCTCCATGTTTCTGTGCAGATTCACCAACACATCTGTCAGTTATAAGGATTCAATCTGGAGCTAAATCACTAAATGCTGCTAGTCTGTACCAGAACTCCCAGCAGCATCACAGGATTCCTTTAGTTTCCTGTGACCTCTGACCTTAGTCAGCCCAGCTCTGAGGCTGAAAGCAGGTATCTGCTAGCAGTCAGAGTGTGAAGCCTCTGTCAGCAGCAGCTTGGTCCTGGGCATTGTTCCTGAAATAAAGCTGCTCTCTGCCATTTCTACAGTCATGTTGGACCTGTTGGTTTGTAGGACTCCAGGAATGGAGGCATTTGGAGGCTGAAATCGGCTCTCTGGGACACTTTTTGTAGTGAACTGATGAAAGCTGTGTCTCACATGGAGTGGATGTTAGTCCAACACATCAGACATGAGTTCTGCAGCTGTCAGTTGATGTGAGCATCAATGATTTGTGTTTCCTCTGCAGGTGAAGGTAGAAAGTGTGTGTGAGCTGATGTGAATTCAGCAGCATGGATCAGTGTGAGGACAGAGAGGAGGGAGTCCCTCCCTCTAAAACCACTCTGTGTGGGGAACATGAGAGCCAGACCAAAGCTCAGAGGTGAGATGACCATCTCTAACTGTCCATAACTCTTCTCCATGTCACAGCTCAGCACTCACATCACTGCTGCATCATTATTCACAGGAACCCACCTGGACCTGGACCTGGACCCGGACCCAGCTGTGTGTCCTTAAAGAGTGACCGGTCTAAACATCGCCTCATGAATTTTAAAGGTCAGCGTGCGTCTGCTGCAGAGAGGTGAGCTGTCAGTAACATGAACTCTTTGATTTAACTGCTTGATGTTGTTGGATAGAAACTGCAGTGCAAACACGTCGTTCCCTCAATCCCATTGAAACTGTCTCTGAAAAACAAGCCTTTGGTTTCTAAAGAGCTGAAAATCCACTTCAGCAAACAGGAAGTGAAACCTGTTCCAGGTGGGCGGTCCCACCACCTGTCAGTCTCAGCAGACATCAGTCAGTTTAAGGCTCAGAGTCCAAACACTCTGTGCAGGAAGTGTTGGACTCTAACAGGAAGTGTGTGAGATGCCTCTGAGGGGCTTTGCTTGGTAAGGAAACACTTCACATCACAAATATTAATGGTGCAGAAAATCCACAGATCTGAGAACAGAAACATGTGAGATTGAGCCGCTCATTAAATGGAGACATTAAGCTTCAAATGTGAACATTACAATAGTAGAAACAGATGTGAATCTGGTTTAAATGTGTGTAAACAGCAGCGTGAGTGAACATGAATGAACGAATGTGATTGAGAGTTCAGCTTCGTACCTGCCTGTTCATTTATGAAGCTACGAGGAGTTTTTGGTGCCAGTTTTCCTCCAATAAACTGTGATGATGATTTCAAAGGATTCATATGAAATCAGGGACGGCTGTGCTGGACTTCAGGAGGCGTTCCCAACAAACAGGAAGTAAAGACTGAGCTGAATATTTGCTCTGTAAAATCATTTCTTTGTTGTTGTTCTCTAACAGCACACAGCAGTCTGCTGTTGTGTTGTTGTTGGCACACAAAGCACCTGTGAGTTTACCTGCTGAGGCTCCAACACTAAAGAAGGATGCAGGTGGCCGCACTGATGCCTGTTCATCATTTCACCAACATGAATCTGTGCAGGAAATGTTCTTGTTGCTCTTCTTCTTCTTCTTCCACACGCTCTGATGTGATTGGAGGACGGTCAGCCAATCACAGCTGCAGCAGGTCACATGTTCCACGCAGACACAGATCATGTGGGAGCATCATGTGATCCTAAAGTGTGTGAGTGTCCATCAAAGAGCTTGAGGATAGTTTGACAGTGAGGTTGGAGTTTGCACTGAGCTGACTGCATCACACTCAGAGGGTTTCTAATATCCTGAGAAGATTTCATGCTCTTTGTGTTTGTTATTGTGAGCTCTGAAATGTCAGAGTCAGCAGGTGGAATCAGGTTTCTCTGATCCCTGATGTGGATCATGGTGACCTGGTTTCTAGTTTCCAGCTCAGAGATCAGCTCAGTGGACAAAGAGACTGTAACTCAGTTCCTGCTGTTAATGTGAACTCACTGAGTGTTTGTGGTTTCCCTCTCAGACTGACTCAGGAGGAAGAGGAGGACAGAGCAGAGCCTGCAGGATCCAGCTGTCCGTCCATGAGGAGTGACGGGTCCAAAAGTGAACCTCCACTCTTCAGTGATGGACCAACAGAGTAAGAGAACTGTGATGAGCTTCTTCACATGTTTCTGTGTTCCTGATAAATATGAGCTGAAACATCCTCAGATTGTTCCACAAGTCCTGAAGTTTGATTGAAAGAAACCAAAGAAGGAAACAATCTTAGACTCAGTCATTAGTGTTTGAGCAGATCGATGCTCATATCTGTGGGAGCCTGTTTTTATTGAAAGATCAGAGCTGCTCTGTCTCTCATTCTCATGTCTTTGTGTGCCATCTTTGAGAGTGAGCTGTTAAAGAGTCTGGGGGGGTCACACAGGGACCCAGGGTAACGTCTCAGCAGCTAAAGGCCTGGATCATATTGGGGAGTGTTACTGAGACACACTGCATCTCCTTGTTTGGTAGGCTAGTGTGTCTGTGTGCGACTGTGACTGAATAAGGTGAGTCTTTCTTTGAGTTGTGGTCATGGTGTGTGATTTGGACAGGTCTGTGACAGATGCTGACACCAGTATGGTGCTGGTGTTCAGGCTCATTGGAGGAAAGAAGAACTGAGAGTTAAAATCATGAATGCTCTGGTTGAACAGGAGATACTGGCTGAAGAGTCTGATTGGCTCTGTGGATCAGGTGACTCAGCCACTGAAGGAGGAGAGAGAGCTGCAGCAGAGTGAAAGGACAGAGCTGGAGGATCCAAAGAGCTGCACCTCACTCTTACTCTGAGCTCTAGATGGTAAAGCTCTGGAGGCTCATTGATCACTGAGCTTAGAGCAGAGCTCAGACTCTCACAGTGTTGTTGAAGCTGCTGTCTCACCACTTTATGAGTTTGTGGCAGAAAAGTACAGGCAGCATTTTCATGGTGTCTCTAAAAGTGACCATCAATCTTCTGTGGAAGACGTGTGTCCACTAAACACAGAGAGAAACAAAGGCTGCAGGAAAAACCCTCCAGACCAAAGATATGTTCTCCTCTCTGGCAATCATTTTTCTTTGGAGGTGACAGTGCTAACCACTGATTCATGATCATTATTGAAGGTCAGGGCAAATTTAAAGGCATGAAGGCAGGCAGGAAATAAATGAGCTTCCACTGTGGGAGCTCCCCCTGGTGGAAACACAAGACATTATACCCGGTTTTCCTGCACACTCCTTGGGGGCGTTACCACCTGTGGCTGCACTGAGGACGTCATTGAAGGGGGTCCTGATTATAGTCATGGACCAGGCGAGGATCCCCCAGGGTCCTGTCATGGACCAGCTGCTGTAATTAGTGACTGTATCTATAAAAGTGAAAGCAGCGCCCTGTGGGATCAATTGTGTGTTAGGTTTTGGTCCAATCATGTATATTATAGCAAATAATCCTGATCTCAGTACTAAACAAAATAATGGTGGTTATCATTTTGGCCATAATCGTGCAGCTGTAGTTCCCAGAAAGTGGAGACTAAAGAGCAGCTCCAGGAGCTGATCCTTCTGGAAGAGCTGGAAAACCAAATGAATTGTTGTTATTGGAAGAAGCCACATTGTAGCTGACTGACCCAGTTTAGGTAAAAAGCAGGAAGCCTGACCTGTGGACCTGATTGTGTACAGTACCAACTCCTACTGCTGATGAAGAGGAGATGCCACGCTCCTCTGAGAGTCCTGACTCACAGTTTAAACTACTGACCCTCAGTGGCTTTGTAGCAGCTCACAGTCTGATCCAGGTCACATTTTGTGTTGCTCTTATCCAATGAAATCTTTGTGAGTGGTAATGCTTTAATACAGGGATGTGAAATCTCCTGATTGGTTGGTTTGGTCACAGGAGGGGAGAAGTCTGATCCTGGCAGTGACCTTGATGGTAAAAAGGTGTTCCTACACCCAGAGCATCAGACAGCTCTGTGGGGTCTGAACCAGGTAATCATATGGATTCAGCCTCTGTAGTGTAGCTGCCTCTGTCATGACAAACAGCTGAGACTTGAACCTCTCACATACATGCATGGTTTACTATCAGGAAACAGCTGAATCAGAGCTAGTTAGCAGCTCTGTAGTCGAGTCCTGAAGGTCAGATGATGAAGTTTGGGAGCTAAAATCATCTCATTGATCTGAGGATGTTGAGCTGAGGGAGGAACTAATCACATCTCAGAGGGCTGAGTCTTCCTGAGCTAAATGATTTCCAGCTGTTGATCCTAAAGAGGACCTGTTAGCATTTCATTTGGGCTTTTCCTCATTCATAACTGGGCTTTTGCTCCCAATGATCCTGATTGGAATTCAGCTTTATGTCAAAGGTATTCCATCAAGTGCTCGAGGTTCTGTCTGTAAAACATCAGGTTTCCAACATGAGATTTTGAAGCTTTTGGCTCAGAAGTTGTTGATGCTCAGCAGAGCTCTGAGACTCAAAGCAGCACACTAAGCTGAGCTGTTGGTTCTCAGTGGGATCAGCTGGATGAAGAACATTTACAGCTACAGGGAGTCACTGAGTCACTGTTTCTGTCCAAATATCACTGACTGCATCTTTACCCTGTGCTTGAACTCATTCTTGATGGTTCCTCCACAGAGTGGACCAGCAGAGCTCAGAGGGTCCCAGTGGTCAGTCTGCCCAGCAGCATCAAACACAGCTGGACTCCATATTTATGGTCTGTACATGTACAACAACTACTGTTACATCTATTCTGCTCACAGTCATCTCCATGCTGCTCTTTGGAGACCAGTGGATTGTCAGTGTGTCCAACATGGATCTGATGTTTGGCTCCATGATTTCAGTCTGATTGGGTCATTCATAAAGCATTCTGTTCCAGCGGCTGGAGGACAACATCATCACTTTTGTGAAGGACGAGCTGAAGAATATCCAGAAGATCCTGAGTCCAGATTACCCAGAATCCTTAGAGAGGGAGGATGAAGAGCAGAGGAGGAGCAGCAGAGAGGCATTAGTGAAGATCACACTGGACTTCCTGAGGAGAATGAAGCAGGAGGAGCTGGCTGAGCGTCTGCAGAGCAGTAAGAGGATTTCTCTAAAGATTGAAGCTGCTGGATGAATGAGACATTTACTGAAGTTTAAAGAGATTAAACAGCATGGATTCAAACAGGCATTCTTTATGGAGATGAAATAGTCACATCTATTTTGTAAAACATTAACCGATGTTCTTTATTCATTCAGAACGTCGTGCTGCAGTTTGTGGACGTGAACTTAAATCTGCTCTGAAGAAGAAGTTCCAGTGTGTGTTTGAGGGCATCGCTAAAGCAGGAAACCCAACCCTCCTGAATCAGATCTACACAGAGCTCTACATCACAGAGGGAGGGGCTGCAGAGGTCAATGAGGAACATGAGGTCAGACAGATTGAAACAGCATCCAGGAAACCAGACAGACCAGAAACAACAATCAGACAAGAAGACATCTTTAAAGGCTCACCTGGAAGAGATGAACCAATCAGAACAGTGCTGACAAAGGGAGTGGCTGGCATTGGGAAAACAGTCCTAACACAGAAGTTCACCCTCGACTGGGCTGAAGACAAAGCCAACCAGGACATCCAGTTCATGTTTCCATTGACTTTCAGAGAGCTGAATATGCTGAAAGAGGAAAAGTTCAGCTTGGTGGAACTTGTTCATCACTTCTTCACTGAAACCAAAGAAGCAGGAATCTGCAGCTTTGAACACTTCCAGGTTGTGTTCATCTTTGATGGTCTGGATGAGTGTCGACTTCCTCTGGACTTCCACAAAACTACAATCCTGACTGACCCTAGAAAGTCCACCTCAGTGGATGTGCTGCTGACAAACCTCATCAGGGGGAACCTGCTTCCCTCGGCTCACCTCTGGATAACCACACGACCTGCAGCAACTAATCAGATCCCTCCTGGGTGTGTTAGCAGGGTGACAGAGGTCAGAGGGTTCACTGACCCTCAGAAGGAGGAGTACTTCAGGAAGAGATTCAGAGATGAGGAGCAGGCCAGCAGGATCATCTCCCACATCAAGACATCACGAAGCCTCCACATCATGTGCCACATCCCAGTCTTCTGCTGGATCACTGCTACAGTTCTGGGGGATGTGCTGAAGACCAGAGAGGGAGGAGAGCTGCCCAAGACCCTGACTGAGATGTACATCCACTTCCTGGTTGTTCAGGCCAAAGTGAAGAAGGTCAAGTATGATGGAGGAGCTGAGACAGATCCACACTGGAGTCCAGAGAGCAGGAAGATGATTAAGTCTCTGGGAAAACTGGCTTTTGATCAGCTGCAGAAAGGAAACCTGATCTTCTATGAATCAGACCTGACAGAGTGTGGCATCGATATCAGAGCAGCCTCAGTGTACTCAGGAGTGTTCACACAGATCTTTAAAGAGGAGAGAGGGCTGTACCAGGACAAGGTGTTCTGCTTCATCCATCTGAGTGTTCAGGAGTTTCTGGCTGCTCTTCATGTCCATCTGACCTTCATCAACTCTGGACTCAATCAGCT
>JACBYM010001325.1:0-10022 GCA_013435755.1 Amphilophus citrinellus | reverse complement strand
CCCTAGGGTTTGCACACCCATTCTAAACACTGAAAAGGGCAAAAAATCTTTTTAGACTTCAATTGTAACAGTTCAAAAGCCATAAAAGATATGAACACAAAAAGTAATACCTGAATAGTTGAATACATGAAAGTCTTGGCTTTATTTTAAAGCTTAAATGGTGTGTTTAGCTCAAAGTATGCTGAAGTTATTAGATTTAAAAGTAGGAATGGAGCTGAAGATTATTTGAAGATCTCCTCATTCATTTGAATGGAGCAAAAAAATCATAAAAACGCTGAATATTTCAAAAACCATAACATTTACAAGCAACAAAAAGTAATAGCATAAATCTGCAGAAGAAGCTGAACGATTTGATACCAGAACGGTTTCTGTAGTATAAACGGTGCTGAAGTTATTAAAGAAGAAAAAACAGCTCAGCCTTGACATCAGCTTGCATGCAGAAGAGAAATCCACCAATCAGTTTAAAGTATTAAGAGCCAATCAGGCTGGCTGTGCCCTGCTCACATTTTCCCGCCAAAACGGTTAAGGGGAGAGAGCAGGCACTTTGCTGCAAAGCCCTGCTGAATTTGCCTCGGCGCACCTCCCGAACAAATGCTTATAAATCAAAAACCGTAACTCCTATCAAGATAATTTTTGAACTGTGAGCGTCACAAGGACCTGCTCTAAACAGTGGTCTAATTTTTATTTTCCTGGCTTCAAAAATGTGGTCATGGGAGCAGTTTTAAAAAGGGCTCTTTTCTGGTTTTGAGAAAATCACCTCCCGAAAATTAACATGGAGGCGGATGGAGGAGTTGGAGGGTGCTCCCTCTGCTTGAAGCCTCACAGTTTAAAAAGTTTACACTTCTCAGGGCTGAGAGACACATTTTATGAAAGTAGAGAAGCGGCTCTACATTTTGATCATAAAATGATGGCTGTAGAGTGAAGAGTGTGGACACAGCGGCAGTTTAGAGAGAAATTTTTCAGCTCAAGAATTTCAAGTCTCCCACTCTAACCTTTGGAATGCGCACTCTAGACGGCCACATACACACCCATTATAAACGCTCAAAAGAGCAAAAAACCTTCTTATGTTTAAACTGTAACTGTTCAAAAACCATAAATGATATCAATACAAAAAGTAATAGCTGAATAGCTGAAAGTCATGGCTTTATTTTTAAAGTTTAAATGGTGTTCTAGCTTAAGGTATGCTGAAGTTCTTACAGTTCAAAGTTGAATGAAGCTGAAAAGGATTTGAAGCTTTCCCCATTCATTTCAATGGAGCAAAAAAATTCATAAAATATTAATATAAATCAATGCTTAAAGAGTTGAACACCAAAAATAATAGCAGAATTGTCCTGAAGAAGCTGAACGTTTGATACCAGAACGGTTTCAATAGCTTAAAACGGTTCTTAGATTCTAACGACCGAAAAAACGTACGGAAGAACATAATATATATAATAGAAAAAGCATTTCCTGAAGAAAATGCACTGTGAATGCTGCATGCTGAAAGATTGGAGCTGAAATGCCAAGAAAGGCTTCAAACAGCTGAAACTTTATTTGCTGAATGAGCTTCAATGAACTGCTGAATTGCTGAACTGCTGAATACCTGAACTGCTGAATTGCTGAACTGCTGAATACCTGAACTGCTGAATACCTGAATTGCTGAACTGCTGAGTACCTGAACTGCTGAATTGCTAAACTGCTGAATTGCTGAACTGCTGAATTGCTGAACTGCTGAATTGCTGAATACCTGAACTGCTGAATTGCTGAACTGCTGAATACCTGAACTGCTGAATTGCTGAACTGCTGAATACCTGAACTGCTGAATACCTGAATTGCTGAACTGCTGAGTACCTGAACTGCTGAACTGCTGAATTGCTAAACTGCTGAATTGCTGAACTGCTGAACTGCTGAATTGCTGAATTGCTGAACTGCTGAATTGCTGAATTGCTGAACTGCTGAATTGCTGAATACCTGAACTGCTGAATTGCTGAATACCTGAATTGCTGAACTGCTGAATTGCTGAACTGCTGAATTGCTGAACTGCTGAATTGCTGAATACCTGAACTGCTGAATTGCTGAACTGCTGAATTGCTGAATACCTGAATTGCTGAACTGCTGAATTGCTGAACTGCTGAATTGCTGAACTGCTGAATTGCTGAATACCTGAATTGCTGAACTGCTGAATTGCTGAACTGCTGAATACCTGAATTGCTGAACTGCTGAATTGCTGAACTGCTGAATTGCTGAATTGCTGAACTGCTGAATTGCTGAACTGCTGAACAGGTGTTCAAAATGCTGAACAGGTGTTAAACTGCTGAACAGCTGTTAAACTGCTGAACAGCTGTTAATAATGCTGAACAGCTGTTAATAATGCTGAACAGCTGTTAATAATGCTGAATAGCTGTTAAAGTGCTGAACGACTGTTTTAAACCTGAAAAGGCTGTTAAAGTGCTGAACGACTGTTTTAAACCTGACAAGGCTGTTAAAAATGCTGAACAGCTGTTAATAATGCTGAACAGCTGTTAATAATGCTGAACAGCTGATAATAATGCTGAATAGCTGTTAAAGTGCTGAACGACTGTTTAAACCTGAAAAGGCTGTTAAAAGTGCTTAAAGAGTGTTTTAAACCTGAAAAGGCTGTTAAAAGTGCTGAACGACTGTTTTAAACCTGAAAAGGCTGTTAAAAATGCTGAACAGCTGTTAAACAGCTTAACAGCTGTTAAACGTAATGGCATAAAGTAATAACTTAAATCTGCAGAAGAAGCTGAGCATTTTGATACCAGAACGGTTTCTGTAGCATAAACGGTGCTGAAGATATGAAAGAAGAACAAACAGCTCAGCTTTGAACAGCTTTCATGCAGAAGAAAAATCCACCAATCAGTTTAAAGTATTATGAGCCAATCAGAATGCTGCTACACATTTAGTTCTGCCAACTCAGAACAGCTGTGTAACTGTTTAACTGCAGGCACTTTGTGGCAAAGCCCTCTTGAATTTGTCTTGGCGCACCTCCCGAACAACTGCTTATAAATCAAAAACCGTAACTCCTATCAAAATAATATTTGAACTGTGAGCGTCACAAGGACCTGCTCTAAACAGCGGTGTAATTTTTATTTTCCTGGCTTTAAAAATGTGGTCATGGGAGCAGTTTAAAAAACGGCTCTTTTCTGGTTTTGAGAAAATCACCACCCGAAAATTAACATGGAGGCGGATGGAGGAGTTGGAGGGTGCTCTCTCTGCTTGAAGCCTCACAGTTTAAAAAGTTTACATTTCTCAGGGCTGACAGACACATTGTTTGAAAGTAGAGAAGCGGCTCTACGTTTTGATCATAAAATGATGGCTGTAGAGTGAAGAGTGTGGACACAGCGGCAGTTTAGAGAGAAATTTTTCAGCTGAAGAATTTCAAGTCTCCCACTCTAACCTTTGGAATGTGCACTCTAGACGGCCACATACACAACCATTATAAACGCTAAAAAGAGCAAAAAACCTTCTTGTGCTTAAACTGTAACTGTTCAAAAACCATAAAAGATATCAATACAAAAAGTAATAGCTGAATAGCTGAGAGTCATGGCTTTATTTTAAAGTTTAAATGGTGTCTCTAGCTTAAGGTATGCTGAAGTTCTTAGCTTTTAAAGGCTGAAAGGGTTTTAAAAGGGTTTTAAGCTTTCCCCATTCATTTGAATGGGGCCAAAAAAATTAGAAAAATATTAATATTAAATTAATGGCAGAAGAGTTGAGCATGAGAAGTAATAGCCCACTTCTCCTGAAGAAGCTGCACGTTTTGATACCACAACGGTTTCTGTAGCTTAAACGGTTTTTGAGATCGAAGCGGTCGAAAAACGTACGGAAGAATAATAATAATAAAGAATACAACAACAATACTGTGAATGCTTTGCAGCATTCACAGTAACTAGAAAAAGCATTTCCTGAAGAAAATGCACTGTGAATGCTGCATGCTGAAAGATTGGAGCTGAAATGCCAAGAAAGGCTTCAAACAGCTGGAACTTTATTTGCTGAATGAGCTTCAATGAACTGCTGAATACCTGAACTGCTGAACTGTTGAATACCTGAACTGCTGAATTGCTGAACTGCTGAATACCTGAACTGCTGAATTGATGAACTGCTGAATTGCTGAACTGCTGAATTGCTGAACCGCTGAATTGCTGAACTGTTTAATTGCTGAACTGCTGAATACCTGAACTGCTGAACTGTTGAATACCTGAACTGCTGAACTGCTGAATTGCTGAACTGCTGAATTGCTGAACTGCTGAATACCTGAACTGCTGAATTGCTGAACTGCTGAATTGCTGAATACCTGAATTGCTGAACTGCTGAATTGCTGAACCGCTGAATTGCTGAACTGCTGAATTGCTGAACTGCTGAATACCTGAATTGCTGAACTGCTGAATACTTGAACTGCTGAATTGCTGAATTGCTGAACTGCTGAATTGCTGAACTGCTGAATTGCTGAATTGCTGAACTGCTGAATTGCTGAACTGCTGAATTGCTGAACTGCTGAATTGCTGAATTGCTGAACTGCTGAATTGCTGAACTGCTGAATTGCTGAACTGCTGAATTGCTGAATTGCTGAACTGCTGAATTGCTGAATTGCTGAACTGCTGAATGCTGACTGCTGAATTGCTGACTTGCTGAACTGCTGAATTGCTGAATTGCTGAACTGCTGAATTGCTGAATTGCTGATTGCTGAACTGCTGAGAAAACTGCTGAACAGCTGCTAAACTGCTGAACAGCTGTTAATAATGCTGAACAGCTGTTAATAATGCTGAATGGCTGTTAATAATGCTGAACAGCTGTTAAACTGCTGAACAGGTGTTAAAGTGCTGAACAGCTGTTAAAGTGCTGAACGACTGTTTTAAACCTAAAAAGGCTGTTAAAAGTGCTGAACGGCTGTTTTAAACCTGAACAGGCTGTTAAAAGTGCTGACCGGCTGTTTTAAACCTGAAAAGGCTGTTAAAAGTGCTGAACGGCTGTTTTAAAACCTGAAAAGGCTGTTAAAGTGCTGAACGACTGTTTAAACCTGAAAAGGCTGTTAAAGTGCTGAACGACTGTTAAACGTAATGTCATAAAGTAATAACATAAATCTGCAGAAGAAGCTGAGCATTTTGATACCAGAATGGTTTCTGTAGCATAAACGGTGCTGAAGTTATAAAAGAAAAAAAAACAGCTCAACTTTGAACAGCTTGCATGCAGAGGAATAATCCACCAATCAGTTTAAAGTATTATGAGCCAATCAGAATGCAGCTACACATTTAGTTCTGCCAACTCAAAACAGCTGTGTAGCTGTTTAAATGCATGCACTTTGTGGCAAAGCCCTGTTGAATTTGTCTTGGCGCACCTCCCGAACAAATGCTTATAAATCAAAAACCGTAACTCCTATCAAAATAATTTTTAAACTGTGAGCGTCACAAGGACCTGCTCTAAACAGCGGTGTAATTTTTATTTTCCTGGGTTGAAAAATGTGGTCATGGGAGCAGTTTAAAAAAAGGGTCTTTTCTGGTTTTGAGAAAATCACCTCCCGAAAATTACTATAGAGGCGGATGGAGGAGTTGGAGGGTGCTCCCTCTGCTTGAAGCCTCACAGTTTAAAAAGTTTACATTTCTCAGGGCTAAGAGACACATTGTTTGAAAGTAGAGAAGCAGCTCTACGTTTTGATCATAAACTCATGGCTGTAGAGTGAAGAGTGTGGACACAGCGGCAGTTTAGAGAGAAATTTTTCAGCTGAAGAATTTCAAGTCTCCCACTCTAACCTTTGGAATGCGCACTCTAGACGGCCACATACACAACCATTATAAACGCTAAAAAGAGCAAAAAACCTTCTTGTGCTTAAACTGTAACTGTTCAAAAACCATAAAAGATATCAATACAAAAAGTAATAGCTGAATAGCTGAGAGTCATGGCTTTATTTTAAAGTTTAAATGGTGTCTCTAGCTTAAGGTATGCTGAAGTTCTTAGCTTTTAAAGGCTGAAAGAGTTTTAAAAGGGTTTTAAGCTTTCCCCATTCATTTGAATGGGGCCAAAAAAATTAGAAAAATATTAATATTAAATTAATGGCAGAAGAGTTGAACCTGAAAAGTAATAGCAGCAATCTCCTGAAGAAGCTGCACGTTTTGATACCACAACGGTTTCTGTAGCTTAAACGGTTTTTGAGATCGAAGCGGTCAAAAAACGTACGGAAGAATAATAATAAATAACTAGAAAAAGCATTTCCTGAAGAAAATGCACTGTGAATGCTGCATGCTGAAAGATTGCAGCTGAAATGCCAAGAAAGGCTTCAAACAGCTGAAACTTCATTTGCTGAATGAGCTTCAATGAACTGCTGAATACCTGAACTGCTGAATTGCTGAACTGCTGAATTGCTGAACTGCTGAATTGCTGAACTGCTGAATTGCTGAATTGCTGAACTGCTGAATTGCTGAACTGCTGAACAGGTGTTCAAAATGCTGAACAGCTGTTAAACTGCTGAACAGCTGTTAAAGTGCTGAACGACTGAACTGCTGAATTGCTGAATTGCTGAACTGCTGAATTGCTGAACTGCTGAATTGCTGAATTGGTGAACTGCTGAATTGCTGAATACCTGAACTGCTGAATTGCTGAACTGCTGAATTGCTGAACTGCTGAATTGCTGAATTGCTGAATACCTGAACTGCTGAATTGCTGAACTGCTGAATTGCTGAATATCTGAATTGCTGAACTGCTGAATTGCTGAACTGCTGAATTGCTGAACTGCTTAATTGCTGAACTGCTGAATTGCTGAACTGCTGAATTGCTGAACTGCTGAATTGCTGAACTGCTGAATTGCTGAATTGCTGAACTGCTGAATTGCTGAATTGCTGAACTGCTGAATACCTGAACTGCTGAATTGCTGAATACCTGAATTGCTGAACTGCTGAATTCCTGAACTGCTGAATACCTGAACTGCTGAATTGCTGAACTGCTGAATTGCTGAACTGCTGAACAGCTGTTAAACTGCTGAACAGCTGTTAATAATGCTGAACAGCTGTTAATAATGCTGAATAGCTGTTAAAGTGCTGAACGACTGTTTAAACCTGAAAAGGCTGTTAAAAGTGCTGAAGGACTGTTTTAAACCTGAAAGGCTGTTAAAAGTGCTTAAAGACTGTTTAAACCTGAAAAGGCTGTTAAAAGTGCTGAACGGCTGTTTTAAACCTGAAAAGGCTGTTAAAGTGCTGAACGACTGTTTTAAACCTGAAAAGGCTGTTAAAGTGCTGAACGACTGTTTTAAACCTGAAAAGGCTGTTAAAGTGCTGAACGACTGTTTTAAACCTGAAAAGGCTGTTAAAAGTGCTGAACGACTGTTTTAAACCTGAAAAGGCTGTTAAAAATGCTGAACAGCTGTTAAACAGCTTAACAGCTGTTAAACGTAATGGCATAAAGTAATAACTTAAATCTGCAGAAGAAGCTGAGCATTTTGATACCAGAACGGTTTCTGTAGCATAAACGGTGCTGAAGTTATGAAAGAAGAACAAACAGCTCAGCTTTGAACAGCTTTCATGCAGAAGAAAAATCCACCAATCAGTTTAAAGTATTATGAGCCAATCAGAAGGCTGCTACACATTTAGTTCTGCCAACTCAAAACAGCTGTGTAACTGTTTAACTGCAGGCACTTTGTGGCAAAGCCCTCTTGAATTTGTCTTGGCGCACCTCCCGAACAAATGCTTATAAATCAAAAACCGTAACTCCTATCAAAATAATATTTGAACTGTGAGCGTCACAAGGACCTGCTCTAAACAGCGGTGTAATTTTTATTTTCCTGGCTTTAAAAATGTGGTCATGGGAGCAGTTTAAAAAACGGCTCTTTTCTGGTTTTGAGAAAATCACCACCCGAAAATTAACATGGAGGCGGATGGAGGAGTTGGAGGGTGCTCTCTCTGCTTGAAGCCTCACAGTTTAAAAAGTTTACATTTCTCAGGGCTGACAGACACATTGTTTGAAAGTACAGAAGCGGCTCTACGTTTTGATCATAAAATGATGGCTGTAGAGTGAAGAGTGTGGACACAGCGGCAGTTTAGAGAGAAATTTTTCAGCTGAAGAATTTCAAGTCTCCCACTCTAACCTTTGGAATGCGCACTCTAGACGGCCACATACACAACCATTATAAACGCTAAAAAGAGCAAAAAACCTTCTTGTGCTTAAACTGTAACTGTTCAAAAACCATAAAAGATATCAATACAAAAAGTAATAGCTGAATAGCTGAGAGTCATGGCTTTATTTTAAAGTTTAAATGGTGTCTCTAGCTTAAGGTATGCTGAAGTTCTTAGCTTTTAAAGGCTGAAAGGGTTTTAAAAGGGTTTTAAGCTTTCTCCATTCATTTGAATGGGGCCAAAAAAATTAGAAAAATATTAATATTAAATTAATGGCAGAAGAGTTGAACCTGAAAAGTAATAGCAGCAATCTCCTGAAGAAGCTGCACGTTTTGATACCACAACGGTTTCTGTAGCTTAAACGGTTTTTGAGATCGAAGCGGTCAAAAAACGTACGGAAGAATAATAATAATATATAATAATAAAGAATACAACAACAATACTGTGAATGCTTTGCAGCATTCACAGTAATAAAGAAAACAACAACAATACTGTGAATGCTTTGCAGCATTCACAGTAATAATATATAATAATAAAGAATACAACAACAATACTGTGAATGCTTTGCAGCATTCACAGTAATAATAATAATAAAGAATACAACAACAATACTGTGAATGCTTAACAGCATTCACAGTAATAACTAGAAAAAGCATTTCCTGAAGAAAATGCACTGTGAATGCTGCATGCTGAAAGATTGGAGATGAAATGCCAAGAAAGGCTTCAAACAGCTGAAACTTTTTTGCTGAATGAGCTTCAATGAACTGCTGAATTGCTGAACTGCTGAATACCTGAACTGCTGATCTGCTGAATCGCTGAACTGTTGAACTGCTGAACAGCTGTTAAAAAGCTGAACAGCTGTTAAAAATGTTGAACAGCTGTTAAAAAGCTGAACAGCTGTTAAAAATGCTGAACAGCTGTTAAAAATGCTGAACAGCTGCTAAACTGCTGAACAGCTGCTAAACTGCTGAACAGCTGCTAAACTGCTGAACAGCTGCTAAACTGCTGAACAGCTGCTAAACTGCTGAACAGGTCTTTAAAAAGCTGAACAGCTGCTAAACTGCTGAACAGGTCTTTAAAAAGCTGAACAGGTGTTTAAAAAGCTGAACAGGTGTTTAAAAAGCTGAACAGCTGTTAAAACTGCTGAACAGCTGTTAAAACTGCTGAACAGCTGTTAAAACTGCTGAACAGCTGTTAAAACTGCTGAACAGCTGTTAAAACTGCTGAACAGCTGTTAAACGTAATGGCATAAAGTAATAGCGTAAATCTGCAGAAGAAGCTGAGCATTTTGATACCAGAACGGTTTCTGTAGCATAAATGGTGCTGAAGTTATGAAAGAAACAAAAAACAGCTCAACTTTGAACAGCTTGCATGCAGAAGAATAATCCACCAATCAGTTTAAAGTATTATGAGCCAATCAGAATGCTGCCTACACATTGTAGTTCTGCCAACTCAAAACAGCTGTGTAACTTTAAATGCAGGCAACTTTGTGGCAAACCCTGGTGAATTTGTCTTGGCGCACCTCCGACAACTGCTTATAAATAAAAACCGTAGCGTTCTATCAAAATACTTTTTGAACTGTGAGCGTCACAAGGCCCTGCTCTAAAACAGTGGTATAATGTTTTATTTTCCTGGCTTCAAAATGTGGTCATGGGGAGCGTTTTAACAAAGGGCTCTTTTCTGGTTTTGAGAAAATCACCTCCCGAAATTACGATAGAGGCGGATGGAGGAGTTGGAGGTGTGGCTCCCTCTGCTTGAAGCCTCACAGTTTAAAAGGTTTACATTTCTCAGGGCGAGAGACACATTGTTTTGAAAGTAGAGAAGCAGCTCTACGTTTTGATCATAAAATGATGGCTGTAGAGTGAAGAGTGTGGACACAGCGGCAGTTTAGAGAAGAAAATTTAGATCAAGAATTCAGTCTCTCAC
>JACBYM010001324.1:187002-208184 GCA_013435755.1 Amphilophus citrinellus | reverse complement strand
CATATAATCTGGATATATTTTATTCAGTTTATGTACTCTGATAGCATCCACTATAAAACAAATGAAAACAAAAAGAAAAACAAATATTTGCAGAAATATGAATTATATGTGATTTTCTTGTTTGTTTGCAGATGCTTAAATACTATGAATGCCACAAACACAGCAAATAGTGTGAATAGCACAACTTTACATGGGGATGAGAAGAAATAAGGGATGAGTTGAAGGTGCAAACAGGCTGGGGAATGACATTTTGTTATTGTTGAGAAAGTATCTCCATGTTATCAGCAGAAGCAATGCCAGGCTACAGCACACGACAAGCTAACTAATTTGACAGTAATATGCATTAACCTGCCTATCAGATCGTTCTGGCCCAATTTAACCTCAACCATGTGTGTTTTTTTTGTGTGTGTGTGTGTGTGTGTGTCAGTAGCTGCCAATATGAACCAAAATCTCTGAGGACTGTTTCCAGCTCCTTGTTGAATGTATGACATGGAGAATTAAGGCAATACTGAAGGTATAAGTGGGTCCAACCAGTGAGCAAAGTGTACTTACTAAAGTGTCTGGTGAGTGTGTGTAAATAAACCTGAAATATAAAAGATAAACAAAACTTAAAGCATGTTAAACAAGGCTGCGACATTCATGTTCATCCCTCTCTGACTGCAGAGCTGGGAGGCTTTCACACCTGATTTCAGGCTGAATTTAAAATAATTAAAGGTGCTGCTGTCTGATAATCTGAATTCCACAAACCAGCTGCCTTAACACAAACAGTTTGTCCAACACTGAAGTTAACATCAGTCTCCTCCAGTGGAAGCTCTTGTTCATCTCGAGCCAACGCACGTTGTTACAAACTGTTTCAGTGGCTGTGATGTTGGTTTGTGGATCATTTTATACAGCAAACCAAAATCAGCCACAAACATAAAACGTTCAAATGTTAAAAATGAAACTTTCCACCAAACTACAGATGTGTAAAGTGATTAAAAAGCGACAAAAAACATGAAACACATTCATCAGCTTGCATATTACAGTAATTATCATGTTCCTTTTTACCTAAAGCATTTGCTGGTACTGATACTAGTACTTCCTCATGTAACACTGCTGACTTGTGCTCAGGCTCAGGTTGTGCTCAGGCCCTATTGTAACTGCTTTGGACATTCAGGCAAATGAATTGCTTTTTTGAGGACCTAAACATGGTCAAAAACTCATGAAATTTGAAGTATTTTCATGGTTTCAGGCATGGCCCTTTCAAAATGGCTCTACAGCACCACCTTTAGTTCAATTGCCACTGCTGCGTTTCACGTACATGTATGAAATTTGGTACACATATGTAACATGTCTAGATGAACAAAACAGACCCCAGGGCCCAATGCCCTAAACCCAACAGGAAGTCTGCCATTTTGAATTATGTTGAGCTTCCAGCTGCTAAAGATCACATATTTCAATCTTTGGTCTCACTGCTGTTGGAACAGGATACACTCAAAGTTTTAAAACAGAGTAGTAAGTCTATATGATATTTAATATTATCCTCTAAGTGTAAAAAAAAAATGTGTAGCCATCATCAAATTCAAAATGAACTAATATTTTCCATGAAATAGTAAAATATCTCAGTTTAATCGTTTGATATGTATTTTATGTTCTCTTGTGAATAAGATATGAGTTTATGAGATTTGCAAATCATTGTTTTTGTTTACAATTGCACAGCATCCCAACATTTACAGAATTGAAGCTGTATTTATATTGATTTTGTAAAATAACAATCATGAAACAGCTGCTGATGAAATTCTCACTGTGCTCCTTGAATTTCTTGTTTCCTCTCTGCTGTGTGAAGTTTGCTGAGAACATAAAACATCTGCTGAACAGAAGACTTGTGGCTCAAAAATACTGTCGGTGACATTTTCTTAGGGTCTCCATGTTCCTTTTGGCCGAAGATTCAAACCCAATTAAACCCCAAATATTCAAAAACTCGCTGGGACGAGCAGGTTCCGGTGCAGGCTGTTTATTAGACATATTAGTTACACAGAACACAGACAAAACCAAAACACAGACAGTAACATAGCTGAGACTGAGATACACACACAGAGAGAAGAGAGAAGAAGAAGAAAGAAAGAAGAGAAGAGGGAAACACAGAGACAGAGAAAGATGCAGAAACAGGAAAAGAGGACAGGAAGAGAAGAGCACACAGAGAGAGGTGAGCTGAGACAAAGAGTGGCCAACATTTTATATGCCTAAGCATGATAACTGCCCACTTGCCTTTGACCCCTCCTAATTTACATAAAGTCTCAGCCCATGAAACTGAATCCCAACCAATTGTCTTTGGTTAAACCACGCCCACTCTGAAGTCACATGTTTAAGGCGCACACATCACAGGTGTACCTTTTGGTTATGACAGTTCAGACAGGTGTCACAAATGATGAACATTTCTACTCACACATCTGCTAGGATAACATCGTTAGTACCACTCCACTTAGCCAAGTCTTATCTCTTCCCCCCTCCTAGCCAGGAGAGCGCGTGGTGGGGGCCTACAGAACTCCATGTTAGGAGCCCACCTGTCAGATAACACTGCTGAAATACAACATCAGGTTACAAGTGTCAAGGCCAACAGTGCTCATTCCAGCAACTTTCCCAAAGCTTCAAACACATACCCCCACCCCAGTGACCCAGAAAACATAAAGCACTCTATACATTGGTGTGTGGGCAAGGGGCTTCCCCTTACTTGGCACAAGCCATAAAAGTGGTATATGATATCTATCATATGAGTATAATGACTCCAGGCGCCAGCATGACGGTCATACAAAATATACTATTTTATAAGTAATAAAAGTAGAATTAGTGACAGAACAAATAACATTGGTGTAAAATAAGAGTAGATATATTCCCATATATATATGATGATAAATGAAGTTACACTGACTCCCCAGAGGCCCAGAGGAACAGGGCCAGTGATTAGCCATGGGGAAAGTAGAGTAAAATACTGAGATAATAAATGAGTCCCCCGGCAATGGAAGAGTGGCCCTCACAGTACATGGTATGGAAGGATAGATGTCCTCCTGCTATGGCCGGGAAAGTCCCGTCCAGCATACAGTACAAATATTGAAAGGGCCTCTGATGCCAGTATGAGAAACATAGATGATAAATGAAAGTAGTAAAAAATATCCCCACAATACATATACAAAAAATACAAAAGCTTTAACAGTGACATAGAAAAACATAACTATGTAGAACATAGATTTCAAATTCTATAAGACTACTAAGTCTATATGATTATTTAATATTATCTTCTAACCATAAAACAAATAAAATGCAACTTTCGTTATATGTTTACATATAATGACAATAAAGTCTTTTTGAATCTTGAACAAACAAACAAAACAAAACAAAAAGATCATGTGTGATATTTGTGGAGCAGAGGAGCCAGAGCGGCTTCATCAAATGCTTCTTTTGGCTTTGCTGCTGCAGCTCTCCTCACTGACCTGTAAGACAACCACAAACAGACAAAGTGATTTCCAGCATGTAAAGATATTCTGGGCTGAAGCCGTTTAATAATGTGAAGAATAAATCAGCCTGCATGGCAGCATAATTACAGAGAGAGCTTCCTGATTGGACTTCAGAATAAACGTCTGCATCAGCTGCAGGACTCGAAGTTCCTGTGAATGAAAAGATCATTTAAAACAACTGACTGTAAGATCATAATTAAACACAATAATATAATTATCCAGGAGGAGGACGACTGATGTCTCCACTAATGCAGCTAGAAGGACACTCAGCAGAGCACCCCCCCCCCAACCCCAAAATCTCTGTGATGATACTACACTGCAATAGATGAATTATGAATACATGAATAGAAACTACAAAATAAACATATTGAAGAATATTCAGTGGAGGTGATGCAGACTTTACTCACCTGTTTTCTTCTTGTTGTTTTTTTGTTTTTTGTTGACCTCAGCATACATCAGCCTGTCCTCTAAAACAGAAGATCAGACCTCAGGACACATTGTTCAGCAGGTTTATGACACAAAGCTGTTGATGCTTCTGGACTTAGAGGTGGATTCAAACTTTTTACAACAACAACACAGTGAAAGGAATGAAAATGACAATCAGTTGTTACACTGACGCCTCAGCTTATGTGTCTGATGTGCATGTGTGTGTTTTGCGACTGTGGTTTGGGTCAGAATCTGTGGATGATGTGATTCAGTAAATCCAGCTGAACAATTGCAGGCAGATATAACCAACTTAAAGACTCCCCAAAAACCTAAATGATTGTGACACTTGGACAAACAATACCATCCTGTACAATAACAACATCATCCTGTATTTAAAGCAGAAAAAACTCACACAAAACTCTGAATGGGCCTCGATGTGTTTAAGATTCAGCTCTGCTGATGTGCAGAGGTCGTATGTAGTAGCTAAGATTGATAAGAGAGTAACTAAACTCCATGTTGACCTATAATTACCTACAACTGTCATATGTGGATGTGTGGCAGGCAGAGTTGGACTCAAATGCAGGAAGTATGAAGCAGAGCTGAACTCAAAACAGCTTTAATGCTGAAATCTTCTCACAAGATACAAAAACTCAAATACAATAACTAATCTCAACCAAGGCTGTACTGAAATCAAAATAACGAGCCTGGGAGAAAAAAGGGGAAAACCACTAAACAGGGGAACACACAGCTGAGGGAGCACAGACAACAACACAACAAAGATTTTAAACACTGAGACTTTAAATACACACACGCACACACTAGGTAATCAGGGAAAAGAGAGAGACAGCTGCCAAGGACAACAAAATGACACTAATGACATGAGGAAGCAAAACTAAACACAAAGCACAGGGAACAAGGGACTGTCAAAATGAAACAGGAAGTGACCAACAAAGACACAAATGCAGACTTGACACACGAGGAGGCGAGCATACTGAGGGAAAACAGGCTTTACACATGAGGAGGTACACTATAAGGAAATCACAAGGAGAACAAACTCTAAAGCTAACAAGAACAACATAAAACTGAAACCTAAGTGCAACACACAGGAAAACAACAGGAAGTGAAGCTAAACACAAAGGGCAAGGGCATAAAAGGGAAAGACAGGAACAAAAGGGAAACGTGAATGAAGTATAATAACTATAACCAAAACACTGTGACAGCAGCATGACGTCCTCAGAACTGTCAGAGTTAACGCACACATTCAAGTACAAACAGTGAATGAGGCTGTTGTGACGTACCTGCAGCTCCCACTTCACCTCAGCATAAACAGCACTCTCCTCTGGTTTATGATGCTTCCCTGTTAAGATCATCAGATCAAAACTCAATTATTAATACATTTCTAACTTTTCTGGAAAACATTTCTATTATTTTCTGTGTTGCATGTGTTTTGCACACTCACTCTTCTTTCCAAGGTTTTTCAGTTCAATCAGAGAGTATGTGACACTCTGGGGTCATCTGCACCTGAAATGTAACATTTGTAGTTACAGGATTGTAAACAGATCACCTGCAGTCAGTCTCATTAAATCAAAAAAGCTCTCTAACAGCTCAAAATATATACTGTAAAATTTACACTTGTTATTGACTCATAGAATTTAGTGAAAATAAAAAAAAAAAACAATAAACCAGGATTAGAATAATCATTTAAACTAAATTTTAATGAGTGCAAAAAGAAAACTTTTCGTTAGAATTACGTCAAAACCAGGACTGTGAGATATTTTCAGACCATGAAGCCATGATGGTGTCAGTGTTTGTATTGTTATGATATGAAACAACAACATTTGTGTATCCTTTCAGTGGAGTTAAAGACACAATCAGGTCTCTAAAATCCTGATTATTTCTGATCTTTTTGCAGTAAGTCAGTTATTTGGATGTTTGTTCAGCTGGTTTTTGATAAACAATCTTTTAAAATCTGCTGAGCACAAACTGAACCTCAGAAATATCAGAGTTAATGCAGACTGAATGAAGAGTCAATATTAATACTGATAATAGTTTAAGTGCTGACCAGGATGAAGAGAGTCGTATTCATGAGTTTCATCCTGGTTGACTCCATGATTTGTGGTGGAGCTCGAACTGTGACTCTCAGACTGGATCGACCTGAAACATGAAAGAAACACAATAAATTCAAAGTAACTGATGCAGGTTTAAAATAATAATAATAAAAAGTTTTATACCAACCTGGTGAAGCATGAACCTGTGAAAGAGACACATGTTATTACACAGTGAGATCAGAATGATGTTTATGTCTGAATAATTAAAGTGTGTGTAGTAAATAAAATATCTGATCCAGCATCAAAAGAAGAGGCTCTTACACTTGGACTGTCTGCAGCGATACAACAAGAGCAGGAGAATAATGAGGAGAGAGACTCCACAAACCAGTCCAACAATCAGCCACACAGGAGCTGAAGAGCTGTCAGCTGCAGACACAGTTAGTGTAACAACAAACAATTATTAATAAACTGTAATTATATTGGATATTTTCCTTCTCAGTCATCAAAATCATTTCCAAATATTCATCAAATCTTTGATCCTGCTCACCTTTAACTAACATCCAGCTCTGTGGTGACTCTCTTCCTGAGTATTCACACTTGTAGAAACCTTCATCAGACTTTGACACTGCAGAGATCTTCAGCTCCTCTCGGGTATCATTTTGAATAAGTTTGTTATTGTGGTAGAAAAACACATTGGAAAGTATTTTTTGTGTCCTCAAACTGCAGCTCAGACTAACAGAAGCTCCTTCAGTCACAGGATGAACAGGACTCACCAGGATAGGAGCATCAGGATCATCTGTGACACAATCAAACACAATTGTTTCAGTCACATCAGCTGGTGCAGACTTTTAGAAAAAGCTGACACACAATAATAAGAACAGATTGAACAAATGCTTTTCATCATGAATATCTAATATCTGATCTTGTATATTTACTTCTGTATGTGTCCTATTATTATGAAATAATTTCTATAGTACTTGTTTTAAATTGTGACATGAAACCTTCTCCTCTTAAGGTCTGGGTTATTGTTGTTGCAACAGGATGAAGCACAACAAATGCTCCATTCATTCAGTCACAGTAGTGCTATACAGCCTCCTCAGTAATGTGCTGCACAGTTCAGATCACAAAAAACTTTCCTAAACCAAACCTTCATCACAATAAGGAAAAATCTGTGACTGAGTTCTCTTTGGAAACTGTGATGGTGGAAGTTTTCACTGGGACGATGATGACGATGACGATGACGATGATGATGATGATGATGATGTAATGCAGGCACATTTAAAATTTTGGCTCCTGCAAACTAAGAAGTTACCCAAACTAAAATTATTTAAAGGATTCCCTAAACGAATCAAGTTTGCTGAGATCTGAGCTACATAGAACAAAAAGTGTAAGACAGATACAGTACAGAGTGCAGATACACAGTAGAATAAATACAAAAATACACACTACAATATATACAGAAAAGTTGCCATTTCAATTTCCTATACGTATGTGTGTATCAGAGTCCGCTGTGTGTGTGTGTGTGTGTGTGTGTGTGTGTGTGTGTGTGTGTGCGCGCACGTGTGTGCGTGCGTGTGTGTGCGTGTCCGAATCTATCACTTCAGGTTGGAGTTCAGGAGCCTGGAATGAAGCTGTTGCACTCTGATTGTATTTGTGTGGTAGCTGCAGTACCTCCTCCCAGGAGAGCAACAACTCCATGAGATGGATGAGATGGATAACCTTTAATACAACTGCACCTTTTTACATTATATACTTTGATGACACACATCTTGAGCTACTTTGTGGTTTATTGAAAAAATGTATAGAAAATATGCATTTGCTAATCTTTGGTAAATCTGTTTAAGAAAAAAATGACTAAAATGATAACAAAAACTAAGAATATTATGCTGTTTTGTGAGATGCATAAAATTGTCATAAACGTTCATCTTTACTTGTTTTGCTTCATAGAATTCACTCCACATCATATCCAAATCATTAAAATACAAGAAGAAATGTATAATAACATACCCTGTACAGTGATGTTGACTGCACTGCTGAACTCTCCTGATCCAGACTCACACCAGTACACTGCAGTACCTGACTGTGATGTGTTGATGTTACATGTGGATCCAGTCATTGTCCTACAGTCAGAGTTCAGTCGGCCGTCCTCAGTGAACTTCTTCACTCTCCACTCAGCAGAGTTTCCCTCACAGGTCAGTGAGACAGAGTCAGAGGTGAAGTGTTGCACTCTGTCAGGACTCACTGTGAGAGACGCTGCTGAATGAACATCTGGAAACATGCAGGGAGGAGACAAAGCTCAGAGATGTTTCCATTTCTGAAGATCAGTGTTTTTAACAGGGTGCAGTGTTTTTATGTTAAAATAAGACTGAACAGTTGCAACCCTGTTATTATAGTTCATTTAGAATAAACTACTTTCAGCTGATCTTTTGCCACAAGGGGGCGCCACAGGCTCCACATGTTTGATTTGGTAGTTTTATGTTGCATGTTCTTCCTGACATGACCCCAAAGAGGATTTATGTTTCTGGCTGGAGTCAAACCAGTGACCTTTCATTTGCTAACCACTACACCACTGGAGGGATCTTTAAGTTTATTTTATATACAACTAATTAATAAACACCTTTTTCTCCTTAACGGGAAACCAAATACTTTATAACCTGCCATCTGTAGTTGCTGCTCTCGAGCTGTTGCTTCATCTTTTTCAATAACCTGCCTGCTGACATCTTTGAGTTTTTAGTTTCATGTTTTGACTGTTTTATCTTCACTGACTCTAAGCAGAGACTCTTAGACCTGCATAAGTAAAGATAATTAATACAAACAGCAACATGAAGAAAGAGATTTACTGCAACAGAAAACATTTGAAATCTGACATCATGTTTGTTTTAGTTATCAGTGCAGTGTGTCTCAGTATGAATAAAAATGATGACATATCATCAGCTTATTGAAAGGACAGAGAGAAACAAACTGACCTGCAGACCAGACAAACTTTGGTTCACTGTGATCAGTGTGATACTCTGGGTCTCCTCTTCCAGCTCTACACACATATCCTGCTGTGTGTGTCTGTCCATCAATGATGTAGGAGTCCTGTGCAGTCCCACTGCCATCAGGTAGCAGCTCATAACTGTAGGATTTCTCTGATAGATCAGGAACAGCTTTATACCAGTAGAAGCTCCATCCTGCAGACGGATGTTCAACCTCACAGTTCAGAGTTACTGAGGCTCCAGGACTCAGCCATGATGGAGACACAGTGAGGACAGGACGGGGTTCTAGTGGGAAAACAGTTTTCTCAGAAAGTTCCTGCCTAATGTTGTCTCCAAATACTTATCAAAAAATGTAAAACTGAAATGATCTAAACATCTAAAATCTCTCTAATCTCAACATGTACTAACAAAAACACATTTTTACAGCCTGTTTATATTCTCAGGTTAAAGGAGCTTTGACTCTACTTACTGTCAGAAACTGTCAGTGTGACTGAATCACTCCACTCTGTTGTTTTAAGCTGTGAACTTTTCATTCGGCCCTTACAGCGGTAGTTTCCACTGTTGGATGATGAAGCAGATCTAATCCTGTATTCAGTTTGATTTTCAGGTTTTCTGTAGCTGTTTGTTTCCCATTCATAATCCCACTCAGTGTCTCCTCCATGGATCTCACATCTGACAGTGATCGTCTCTCCTCTGTATATCTCAGTCCAGTTTGGATGCAGAGTCACAACAGCTTTGTTGACACTGTTAATGTTCAAGAAAGAACAACAAGATTTGATTTAAAAGCAGATATCTGGCGGTAAACACATTATATTTTTAAATCATAAATTAATTAACACTGTGTTAAATTTAACTCACCAGTTTTTCCCAATCCTGACTGACTGACTGTCCTCTGTGTAGTAAACTGGGTCTCCTCTTCCTCCTCTGCACCTGTAGAGTCCTTCCTGTGAGACTCTGATTTGTCCATTTGAGAGGAAAACTGCATCTTGTGTGGTCAGAGGTTCAGAGTGTTTCTCATCTCTGTACCAGTAGTATCTCCATCCAGATGATGATGATGATGATGATGATGATGATGATGATGATGATGATGGGTTCACAGAGCAGGTCAGGGTCACACTGCCCCCTACTGGAATGTCTGTGACATCAGCTCTCAGTTTGGCCTTTGGTTGACCTGTTGAGTTTAGAATAAACTACAATCACAGTTCAGAGCACAGATCAAGAATTGTTTTGTTTGTTTTGGTTTTTTTTTGGTTTTTTTTTTTGGGGGGGGGGTGGTGATGCATGTGTGTGTGTGCGCACCACTCACACTCACATTCACACCTTTGGGTAATTTAGAATCACCAGTTAACATAACTCCAGTACCTGCATGTCTTTGGACTGTGGACAAACTCCACAGAAGGGCCGAGGTGGATTCAAAGCCAACCTTTTCTAGCTGTGAGGCAACAGTGCTAACCACCACACCCCCAATCTGATGGGCAGGTTAATGCATGTTATTGATGAATTAATTAGTTTTTCATGTCCTGCAGCCTGGTGTTACTTCCAATGACAGCATAGAGATACCAGCTCAGTAATCAGAATATTAATATAATAGCAAATGGGAACATTTGCTATCAGTTCCACAATTCCCTCCATCCTGCATGTGTTTACATTACACTTCTTATTCTGTGTTCACAACCACAGAAACACTAAAATGTTGTTACTTGGGGAAGATTCCTGTCAGCCTAACAGTCTCCCACCTGCATCCAAAGGCTCTCTATCAGATCTCATTTCTATTTTGTTTTTGATATTTTCTTATTTTTTTGTCCATGTTATTGTTTATTTTAGGGTTTTAATAGTTCATGTAATGCATGCTGGTGTCCTTGTGATCCTAGTTTGAATGAGCTCACTTTCTTTTGTCTGTCCTAATAAGATTTTTACCCTTTAGTCAAAGAACAGGTTTGTTAGAACGAGCTGTTTCTACTTTTTCTTTCAGTGTTTCATTTTCTTGTTGAATAAGCCAGTGCATAATTTAATGTCATTTATGAATGATTAGTTTGATATTATATAAACTGTGTCTTTTTGTAACAACCATAACTTTGAAGCAGCCTTGAAATACAAAGAAGTGAAGGTGTAGGCAGTGAGGCATTCAGCACGGAGAGTGATGTTGTTTCTGTTTGAGGACATTCCTGGATCGACCCCTGATCCCAAATAGGATTTTTAGAGGAAAAGAAATCAGCTTCAAGAGTTTCTTAAAGTCCAGAAAGTACTACAGTTTTTTTGTTTATTTTCTGTGTACTGTATGAGAGCTGAAGTGAGGAGGTCAGGGTGTGTGGTGGGTGTAGAAAGGTCAGAGGAAACATTAAATGTAGTGTGAAATCAAAGTTACCTAAACATAAAGTACGCACTTGTTGGCAGGAGATCAAAAAGAAAACTAAATAAATGAGTTAACAGCACATTTCACAGGCTGAGTTTGAAAGTTATAAAAATGAGATCTTCAGACTTTATATTCCAGGTTATAAACATTATGCTGACAAACTTAATCAGAATCCTTTTATTTAGTTTTATTTGAAGCAGACAGGCTGTCAGTTTGACCTGCGGTTGCTTTTGTTTTGACAAAGACGCATCAGATTGAGTTTGAACTGAACCACCAATCACTGCAGGCAGTGTATTTGCTAATTGAAACTGATACACATTAGATGTTAGATGATAGATTCAGCTCATTGTTATTGTACACGCAAGGCACACAACGAAATGATCATTCCAGATCACTCACAAGAGCATCTGCGGTCATGCAGCCAGAAACCGGCGCTACCGTTACATTATCAACCAAATATGAACTGCCCAACACACTGTAGCACAAAAAAGTGCACAGGTTAGTATTCATGAAACACACCAAGATGAGCAATTGAGCCTGAACACACTCACAAAACTTTATATAGCATTTTGTGTGTGTGTGTCTTTGCTTAATATATTCAATTCTGTTAGATTTTAAAACATTTTAATTTTCATAAAGTGCACGTGTGTGTGATAATCTGTTGCAGTGTTTGTTGCTTTGACCCTGAGAGACAGACTGAGGAGGAAAATCACCTTCAACAATTTTACAAAACATTGATCACACAACAAACATGACTTACTTGTTACTGACAGTGTGAAGGCTTCACTCCACTCTGTTGAAGAATATGAGTCATCTCTGCGTCGACTCTTACACATGTAGTCTCCACTGGTGGACTCAGAAACTCTGAATGTCAAAGAATAATAATACTGTGTCCAGTGTGTGGTTTGTCTGGGTCCTCTCCATCATACTCCCACTCAGTGGGTTCACCTCCTTCCTGCACCTCACATGTCAGAGTGATCGTCTCACCGCTGAATATCTGAGGCCAGTTGTGTTGTTGTTGTTTTACAGCAACTTTATTGGAAACTGTTTACAGATGTTAACAGTTGAGATACAAACAGAAACATGAAATCAACAGAGAAAGTTAACATTGTATGTTTGCTAATCATGAGTGAATGTTTCAAACTAAATTACTGAACTCACAGGTTATCTCAATGCTGACTTCATCACTTATATCAGTGTAGTAAACTGGGTCTCCTCTTCTTCCTCTGCATCTGTAGATTCCTCCTTGAGATACTCTGATAACTCTGTTTGGTTGATCATCTCTTCTGATTTGAACTTCAGTGGTTCTTTGGGTGCGTCTGAACCACTCATATTTCCACTCAGCAGAGCTCCCCACAGAGCAGGTCAGTGTCACACTGCCCCCTACTGGTATGATTGTTGTTCCTGCAGTCAGTGTGGCCCTGGGTTTATCTGCTGTTATGAAAGAGAAGGAAAAAATATGCACACATGATTTATTATAAAGCAAAAAAACATACAAAAGTTAAAAAGCAGGATTAACTATGAAGCCATAAAACATACATAAAGTTAACATTTAAAGTATGTTTTAATGTCATGCAACTTCCAAATCTATACATTTTTTATATAATCATTTTTTATGGGGTTTTTTTTGTTGTCTCTGCACTTTAAGATTATTTGAATTTCTATCTCAACATGGTGACAGAGCTACAGTAACTCAGGTTGTAGATCTGTAAATAAACCCAGTTTAACTGTTTGTCCATTCTCTGACCTGAAGAAGTCACATTTAATGTAAACTAATACAGTTCACTGAAGGACACACAATAGTGGGTTAAGAGGGCTCTGTCTGGTTTTGGTTTAGAAAAGAGAAAACATCAGTCGCCTTAAAGTTAATGAAGATTTTGATGTTTCCTCTTCATCCAGTCATTTACTTCTGCTCATCCTGTTCAGGGTCACAGGGGAGGCTGGAGCCTATACCAGCTGTCACAGGGCAAGAGGCAGGGAACACCTGAACAAGTCGCCAGCCTGTTGCAGGGCCAACACAGAGAGACAAACCTTTCACACACAGGAAATTTAGAGTAGCCAATTAACCTAACCCCAGTAAGTGCATGTCTTTGGACTGTGGGAGGAAACCCACGCAAGCACAGAGAGAACATGCAAACTCCACACAAGGTGAGCCAAGGTGGAATCAAACCCAGACCTTTCAGATGTTGTTATAACTGTGAGGCAGCAGTGCTAACCACTGTGCCACCGTGCTGCCCTCTTTTCTTCTTTAATTATTAATTTAATTGTATCCACAGTTGTTGTTTTACATTAAAACACACACATGTAGTAATGATGATCACAGAGTCTGAGTATTTTAGTGCTGTGTACACTGTGAGCAAAGTAACAGGTAAAATACAGACGTCCTGGTTAAAGTTCACATTTCACAGTATCACAAGTTTCCATGACAACATTAATTAAATGTACTCTGTGTTTTATCATTCAGATGAGTATTTGAACAAAGATCATAAATTTATGCTATTGTTCACTGAGGACTTACCTGATACAGTTACAGAGACAGTGTTACTGCTCTTTGTATCATGTGAGCCCTTCCAGTTACTAAAGCACTGATATTCACCACTGTCACCTGTAGATGTTATTTGTAATCTGTAGTATTTGTTTGTGTTGTAGGGGACAAATTCTCGACCATCCTTGTTGAGTTTGTAATACCAGTCAGTGTCTGCTCCTTCATTCATGTCACACATGAAGGTAACAAACTCTCCAATGAAAAACTGGACCAGTTGGGTTCAATAGTTAACACAGCATCTAGAATCCAACACAACCACACCATTAACAATCTAACACACTATTATGCACTATAGGAGGCAACACCTGTGTTTATACTGTATGTTAATAAACTGAGGAATATATTAAAAAAATAAGTAAAAACAAACAAATGTAAAGTGCTTAAGATTGATGCAGCAGGCTGAGATGAATCTTTATTACTAAATAAAAAGAAAGAAATGAAAAAGTGAAAGTGTTCAGTCACCTTGAGCGTGTCCAGTGCAGAGGAGCGTACAGAGCACTACAATAAAGGCAGAAACTTCAGACATCATCAACTAAAGACACACTCAACTATGGCAGAAATAAAACACTTGGGCTTTTAGCAGTGGCTGCTGTGATTGGCTGCATTTTAGATTAAGATGTAAAATGCATCAAATGATCACAGATGCAGAAAACAAACCTTTCTTAGATAAACTAAAGCAGCTCCACTCTAATCTGAGTCAGTGCACTAAAATCTAATCCAGGCTACAAACAACCATGTTGATAACAAACATGAGAGTCCTCTGTTCAAATGAACTGAAATGCTCCAAATGACTGATACTCTGTTCTTCTCACTGAAACATGTTTATCAGTCAGTATGAATCAAACTATAGAAGTCAGTGATGTACTCACAGAATAGGCCCAGCTCACAGAGCAAAGTGGGTCCCATCCTCACATCCAGCAGCGACACGTCTGAAAACTTCCTGTAAAGAGAAAGAGTGAAGCAGCAGCTACGAGAAGTAGAAGCAGAAAAAAAAAGCTGCATTTAATACAGACAAGATCAGAGTTTGTCTCAGACTTCTTCTGGCTGCAGCCTCTCTGTGCTTCCTTCCTTTTATACCCTCAAACAGCTCCTGTAGCTTTGACCGCAGCAGTTGGTGACGTGTTTACGTTTCCCGTCCACTGCAAACATATAAGCTTCTTTCTTGTGTGTTGTGTTCCTACCTTTCTCTATGATATGCAAAGGAGTTGTGCTACTTCCAGTCAGGTGACATATTTTTTCTTTAGAAACTTGTAAGTTATTTTTAAAGTGTCCTGTGGATCAGGATCATGCTGCAGGGTTCAATTAAAGGTGATTTTATTCAGGGTTTGAAATGACTGTAAGGTCAGCTGCATGTCCTGTCCTCCTCTTATCTTGCTCATAAAGTGTGATGGCAGTATTACAATCATTTATCTTCACTCCTGCTCACAGTGTGTGGTCAGCTCTTTATTTCTGACACCTGCAGAGGAAGCAGATGTCCTACAACCTGTGGATGGTCCTCCTTGGTCCTCTAGTGACTGTTCTGAGTACACAGCAGGCAGGGAGGACTGATTGAGGTCACTTGGTGGTGTGTGTGGTGGAAACTGGCAAGACAAGGCATCAGGTTTTACATTTCAAGATTCTGGGCAATAAGTAATGACAAACCTGAATCTTTCAAAGAAGGGACCATCGTGCTTGGCGAGAGTCGAGTCATTCGGCTGACTGCAAGTATACAAGTTCTCATGATCGGTCCAAATCATGATGGGTTGTTCTGCTCTCTTCAGCCAGTGCCTCCATTCTTCTAGGGCTAGTTTCACTGCCAGCAGTTTTCCATATCGTACTTACATTCTGCAAAAGAGAAATGAGGAAATTAAAAAGGCACATGTATGCGTTTTGTTATTAACTACCCAGGACAAGATGGTGCCCACCTCATAGTCTGATGCATCTATTTCTACAATGTTTTCTAGAAGAACGTGCCAACTTGTTCTTTGTTTTTTCCCACGACGAACATCTTGGCACCAACTGGAGAAGAGGGAGGTCTGATTATCCTGGTGGCTCGGGAATCTGAGATGTAATTTTCCATTGCTTCTGTTTCAGGAGTAGTGGGCACTGTGGCTATAAATCTATAGCACAGAGGAGAGCCAAGTGTACAGTGGGGGGCCGTATGTGGAGGGAGAGGACCCAAATGCAGGACATACGCAGACGTAAACTAAAACTGTTTATTTGCAGGAACTCGAATAATACAAAACTCGAAATCTCCAACAGGATACAAAACAAACCGGAATCCTGGGAGAAAGCAAAAAAACAAAACACATAGCTAAGAGTGGACCACTGGGGAAAACAATGACGACGATGCAACAAAGAACAGAGAAAAACTAAGGGCTTAAATACACACAAGGAAATCAGGGAGAGTGGAAACAACAGGGGACGACAGGTGAACCAAACGAACCTAATGACAAAGGGGAATCAAACTAAACACAAAACACAGGGAACACGAGACTGTCAAATAAAACAGGAAGTGACTCAAGGGAACAGAGACGCAGACCTGACACTGAAAACTTGACAAAGGGAACATACACAAAAAACAACAAGGGAAACTAAAACAGCATACTCAAACAACAATATAACCGTAAACTATAAGAAACACTAAGAACATAACCTGAAAAGTACAACAAAAGAAAGCTACACAAAAGAAACTCAAACACTGGGCCACTGGCCCAGGACCATGACACCAAGAGCTTCAAAACAACAAACTGTATTAATTCATGTTGATTTCCAGAAAGGACAAAGTGAACTGGAGAAGTTTGGTGTGTTGGCATTCAGTGCAGAGACAAGAAGAGCTTCAGAGAGACTTTCTACTAGGATATTAAGCTGTGAGTGAGCCTAGAATCAATAAATGAGGCTGTGGTGCAATTACCTTCTGCTGCAGCTGCCTCTGAACTCCTGCGATCCAGAAGTGGTTGTGGAAGCAGAGTCCTGAGGCATGCTGCAATCTTGAGTTTTGCTCCCTCCTCCCACAACCTATTATCTAGCTTGATGGGAATCAGTGGTGTTAGTGTATTTTGAGGCTAACTCATTGCTCAACTGTTCACTCAAACTTTGACAGAATGACTCTTACTGGGCCTCATCTTCTGACACTGTCCCTGATGTAATGTTGTAGGGGGCAGAAGCATCGTCAGGTTTTAGAGAGTGATCACAAACTGCAAAATCATGGCAGTAAAAAAAAAAAAGCTAATTAATTGTTTAAAAGTCATACAATGTTGATTTTCTGGATTTGTTTTAGATTCTGTCTCTCACAGTTGAAGTGCACCTACAATAAAAATTACAGAGCTCTCCATTCTTTGTAGGTGAGGAAACCTGCAAAGTCAGCAGCGTATCAAATACTTCTTCTCCCCACAGTATGACTGCACATCTACGGAGTATGAAATTGAATGTCTACTAAAAACACATTAGCTGTGGTGTGTACGAAGCCTTGTTATTGCTGCCACATCCCTGCATGTGTAAAGGGGAACTGGACATTTGCTCTGCTTGCTATAATACATGTTTTTGTAGTGCTTTCTTTTTTTCTCAGCATGCATTCAATTTACTGTGGAAACATGGGTAGATATAAAGAGATGATAATAAAATGACTGCTTGCATGAGGAAACTGCTGATCAGTAGTGTTCATGTCTGCAGCAGCAGCAAAGAGCCGATCTCTCTCTCTGCTGTCAGCTATCAGAGCTAAAATCTGTTCTCTGGAAGGCAGCACACATTTAGCTTCGTCGCTCTTCCTCATTTTAGTTCTGCAGTTCATGAGATCATGTTTCATTTCTTTATTTTTAGTGAAGAGATGGTACAGATAAGCCTGTAGCTAAGAGGTAACTTACAGTTATACCATACTAAAATATCAGTGCTGTCTTTTTTTGAGAAATGACCCACAGGTCGTGAATGGTTGTCTGCCTCTCTGTGTTTGCCCTTTGACAGACTGGTGACCTGTCCAGGGTGTACCCTGCATCTCGCCCTATGGACAGCTGGCCTTCAAGGGGTGGCTGTAGCTCAGGATGTAGAGCAACTCACCTACTAATTACAACATAATTTAAATCCCTGACTGCTCCAGTCTGCAAGTAGTTAGTGTTTTAAGACATCAGTATAATTTAAATGAACAGGTGCTGTTATTTTGTCGTATACTGCAGGTTGAGTATTCTAGAAAACTGTTCCTAAAGTATAAACACTGAGTACAAAACAAAAAAAGTTTCTGTTTTTGCCTGTTGCTACATTAATAAAGCTATAATTTGTTGTTTTTTTCTAACAATATTTTTTTTTGATTTTGGTTATTGGTTTAATTAATTCATCAAACTAATAACAAAATTAATTATGGTATTTATTGACTTATTACATAATTATACTACTGTAGCTCCACCTTGGATGACATTTATGCTACATCACTGCAATATTGGTTGCATCTCCTCCACCACAAAAACCAGCATCAAGTTCATTCATTTGGTGGCACCTTCATCCAAACTAACATTAAAAGCTGCTCTTTGTGGTTTCAGAGCTGCAGCAGCTGCATCATTGTCCTCCTGTGAGAGCATGGCCTCTGCTGCAGAGACACTTCAGATCAGCCAGGCTCAGTCTGCATCTCACTGGGATGTTTTTGTCCTCCTCAAATACAAATTCAAACTGATGGTTCATTGACTTAAAGGCTGCTGTTACTGCTATAATGTTAGCTGAGCCACAGTGACACACAGAATATAAACCAAACACCAAACTGAGCGTCACTTTGGGTGATTGTGACTGACTTCATTTGCTGAAGTGTCGCCATCTTACTTTGCTCCCAGAGGTATTGTTGTTCTGATCATGAAATCTGATCACGTTCTGATTGATGAAATATTCTGATCTGGAGAAAAACAGAGAAATCAAACCAACCTGCCAGGATAAACGCTCCTACAAGTGTTATCCTTATCCCAGAGACAGAGACGTGTGCATACACACATTATTTCATTCTTTCAAATTATTTCAGAAATTCATACAGAAAGGACGTAGAAAATGATACATTTGTTACCTAAATGGAATGAAATCTAACTTTGACATCAGAGCAGTCTGAGCTTAATGAACTACTTTATGATCAAGAAACCATAATGAAACTGTACTCAGTGACTCTGAATGAGACCAGCTTCTCTGCACAATGAAAACATGAGGAGTGAGGTGAGTGAGTGCAAATGCTAGATACTCAATACAGATATTAAAATTAATAATCAATGTCATAAGTACATCCTAATTTAATTTTATGGCATGTGTGAATAACATACAGACACTCAGATCGATCACTCTGCATATTAAAGAGTTTATACGTTTATCCTGAAGCGTCAGTGCATTAAAACCCAAGAGAAACAGATCAAGAGCTGCATGAATGAATGGGTGGCTTTCAGGCAGGCAAAAATGGCCTCATTAAATAGTGCAGATGCTGCTGTGGGTGTGAAACAATATGGCTGCCGTCTGTGGGCCATTGTCACAGTTGATAATGTCACAGGTGGCTTCGTTTTATGTTTTGTGCATTGACTACAACCTTTGACCAGCTGCCAGGGAGTCAGAGAGGAACAAACCATCAAATGCAGATTTTTGTTGTTGCTGTAGTTTGTGTTGTGTTGTGGAACAGATAAAGAACAGGAAAATACATGATGATTGTAACTGCCTGTTTATGCTTATTTGTTGCTTATTACTGCGTATACAAGTTTCACGTACCTATTAACATTCAAGTGGTGGTTGTGATTCTTCAAGATATGGAACCTAAAAGTACCTGAAAACATGCAGAAACTTTGAAATGTCTGTTTTTCTACAGACGCTTAAAGGCAGCTGCATTTCAGTGTGTGACGTATTTTCACAGCTTCACAGGATGTCACTGTTTTTCTTTAGTCCAGCATGTGTCATCACCACCACAGTGACTCTACTTGTATCTGTGTTCACACAGTGTCACGCATACTTAATGCAGCAGTGATAATTATTACTATTATTCCAGGACAGGCAGATCATATAAAGTGTGTGATGCACACAGAGAGCAAAGTGAAATTCTCACTGTGCTCTTTGTGTTCTTGTCAAATCTCTGCTGTTTGCTGATAACAGAAAAACAAGACATCTGCTAAATGGAGACTTTTGGCTGAAACCACAGGCTGCATTTCCTCTGTTCTAGGTGGTTCACACAGAAAACAGTGAGGTCTGTCAGTGGATCAAAATAAACCTGTGGCAGCACAGACAGTAACCAACAACAGCCTTTCACACACATGTAGGTGTAACAGAGAGAGAGAGGACCTTTACAAAAGGGTGGACAGCAGCTAAAAGAGGGATGGCAGCAAAGAAGTACAGAGACCAAGTAACTGTTAATTTATTTACAATAGATGAAATTCATAAACTCTAAACATGTCTGAGGCTGGATCCAAAGAAACCAGCTCCATGTCTGTCCTGCTGTGCTGAACCCCGTGTTGGCCTCCTGATCCATCTCTTTAAATGGGGTTTCAGGGCAGGTGGACCTCAATGTGTTTCACTGGGGAACAAACCAGCAGAGTATAAAATAAAGTTTAATTAATAAGAGCCACAGCATAAAAAACACAGGGAAAACATAGAAGTATTATTCCTCCTTGATGAAATGTATTTATTGGATTGTTTGTGTTGTTTAAAAAAAGTGGCATAGCTATCAGAAAGTAAACAACATTTTCCACCTGCAAAGAAGTTTATTCAAACACAAACAGGGTCAAAATGATGATCTGCTGCTCAGAGCTCGCTGAACTTATCAAACCTTCAACTGAGGTTGTTGAGTTTGACTGAACGCTGCGTAGTCTGAACACATGATGGCAGCACGGCCAAAAAAAAGAAAAAAAAACCACAGCTAGGGACAAGGAAGACACACACACACCACACACTCACACACCACACACACACACACACACACCCACCACACACACCCACACAACAACCAACACACCACACACACAGTGAAATCTACCAATGATTCAATCCTTAATTTAAACTTTATGAACTGAATTATTGCTGAGAAAAAATGAGACAAACCACACAAAGTAATTACAGTAAACTGTGAAGAGCTGCAACACATGAAAACTTCAGACAGCAAGTGAGTTCAATATCAACAGTAAATATTTCTGTCCATTCCAAAACCTCATTACAATCCATTGCAATATTTGCTTATTGATTTACCTTTAAAAACCTTCATTTAGTTCCAGCGTCCTCTTTAAGCATCATGATACTACAGAGTCAGAGTGAACAACTCTGTTGCAAACACAGACACACAAAATGCCAGCTCACATCCTCTGATGTCAGAGCGAGACTCTTAGTGTCCATATCTAAACACAAACTCCTCATGCAGCTATTTTAGCT
>JACBYM010001323.1:0-16077 GCA_013435755.1 Amphilophus citrinellus | reverse complement strand
ATGGTGTGTAATCAGTGCTGGAGGAGAGAGGCTCAGGAGGCTTAACCCTGACACACACACGGTGAAAAATGCAGATGTTTCTCACACTTCTCCCCTCTTTTAAGCCTCTTACACCCCCACAACCCTCCTACATATCACTCCTCTGCAGAAAGTAGTCCCCCAACAAATGCAACATTATCACCTGTTGTCTGAATATTTCTGTTTTCAGTTAGAGCTCAGAGCAGAGAGAAATGTCCTGATTTCCCTGCAGAGTCCACTATGAGGCTCTCAGTGACTGACTGTGAACATTTGGACAGGCAGAGGTTGGTTTCCTCCAGCCTGAAGATGACAGGCTTCAGCCGAGGCTTTCGTGTTCCTCCGTCTTCTTTCCACAGTGGTGCATAAACTAGCACAGTGGTCTGCTGCCGGCTTAATCTGAGCACGTCAGAAGCCTCGCTGTAAGTACTGAGAGGGCATTCGGCTGAGATATGATCTCACTTTCTCTTAAGCAGTGTTTGTGTCACAGGCTGAAACCCAAACAATGAAACCCAACATGGCTCACTTCCTGTTTAATGTCACTTATTACCACACCATGGACGCATGCTTTCAAAGTAAAATCAATAATATGTGTTATTATCTGTGCCGATGAGTAAAAACTGAAAACGAATTACTCTTTATTCTATCTAAAGAACGTCGTTCCTAAAGATCAGACACGCCGTTCAGGTTGTACAATGACTGTCGGTGTTAGAGGTGTGGGTCTGATCCCCACTGCTACACAAAATTTAAAAACTCTTCACCGACTGAAGAAAACATTAAAAATCCTTTGAGCCATCATAAACATAATAAATCACCCCGACCAGGCTGCAGGTCTGAACCTTCAAGTGGACGCTCTGATGCCCTTATAAGGTCCAGATCTGACCACAGTCCTCACACACACACCACACACACACACAACAGCTCAGGAGGATGTGTGAATGCTGAGAGTCCACGTCAGTTACACTTCATCAGCTCTCTTTAACTGGATTAATAATCTGCTGTGGTGTGAAAAACACACTGACCTGCCTGCCTCACACACACACACACACACCACACACAACACACACAACACACACACACACACAACACACACACACACACACACACACACACACACACACACAGTCATCATTCATTTGCTCTAATAGCTTCAGTCACTTCTCATTTTAATTAACCGACAGGCAGGTTTAAAGAGTCGGAGCGCCTGACTGTGTGTGTGTGTGCGTTCTCAGCGTGTGTGTGTGTGTGTGTTCTCAGTGCGTGTTTGTGCGTTCTCAGCGTGTGTGTGTGTGTGTGTGTGTGTGTGTGTGTGTGTGTGTGTGTGTGTGTGTTCTCAGCGTGTGTGTGTGTGTGTGTGTGTGTGTGTGTGTGTGTGTGTGTGTGTGTGTGTGTGTGTGTGTGTGTGTGAGGCAGGCAGGTTTAAAGAGTCGGAGCGCCTGACTGTGTGTGTGTGTTCTCAGTGCGTGTTTGTGCGTTCTCAGCGTGTGTGTGTGTGTGTGTGTGTGTGTGTGTGTGTGTGTGTGTGTGGGTGTGTGTTCTCAGCGTGTGTGTGTGTGTGTGTGTGTGTGTGTGTGTGTGTTCTCAGCGTGTGTGTGTGTTGTGTGTGTGTGTGTGTGTGTGTGGTGTGCGTTCTCAGCGTGTGTGTGTGTGTGTGTGTGTGTGTGTGTGTGTGTGTGTGTGTGTGTGTGTGTGTGTGTGTGTGTGTGTAATTACAGCGTAGAGAAAGGGAAAGCGGCCATTTCATCGTTTCCGCTCGGTAGCAGCTGAGGAATGAAGCTGTCTGTAATTCTCGGTGCGCCTGCACGAACCGCACAAACCACTAACCCAGCAGCGAGCTCGAGTCACAAGCTTGTTGTGTGAATTACAGCAGCATGCACCTTCAGTGTGAAAATGATGACTGCAGCAGATGCTCCAACGGTGGAAAACATGATGACCTTTCTGTCAGGTTACTGTGCTCGAGTGAGGAGGGCGAGCGTCTGCTCACAGATGGCCTCTTGCTGCTTACAGGAGCTTCGGTGAACTTCTAAGATTTAGAAACATTTATGGTGCTTCTACTCTGCTCTGGTATTATTTTATAAAAACCCATGCAGCCACCAAACACTTCAAACTTCCCTTAGAAACACAGACTAACATTCAAAAACTGGAGCTCCGCCTTCTTGGACGGTCTGTTAGTCCAATGAAGACACAGCAGCCATATTATTGGTCACATTGCATTAAAAAAGCTCCAACAGCACAAACACGGCCCAGAGGTCCAGTTCAGGGACTCCAGGTAGCTGCCCAGCAGCAGGGCAGCAGCTATAGCTTCCTGTCATACTCCTAATAATGCAAACTTTAAGGCTTAATACAATTTAAACAGATGAGTTATAAAATGCACCCCTGTACAGCTGTTATTCAGAGGTAAACATCCAGTGCCTTTACAAACAACAATCTTATTTAAACCTGAATAAAAGGCACAGGATCGATGACAGAGCCCTGTGGAACTCCACGACACACTGTGACACCCACTCAGGATTTTATTGCTCACAGTGCTGGTTTCTGCACCCACAAACACTCTGATCTGTGTGTAAAACGCTTCAATTCAGGGCTTTACAGGCTTAGTATCCACGTGGACCCCCACTGCTTTCAGCACTCTGTTACTGTACTGGGTCCACTTTCATATAAAGGTCTGGTAGTCACTCTGTGTGATATATTTCTATCTGACACTGACTCCATGCCAAATATTCAGATGTTTAGCAAAATAAAAGCACTTATACCACAATGTGTATTTGTATGTTAGTCTATGGGGACCTCAGAGGAACAAACTGGACACAGTTTTAGGGTTCAGGTTGTGTTGTGTAGAGTTTCAGTGCCAGCCCCCACTGGTATGTGTAGGGTTAGTGTGTGTGTGTGTGTGTGTGTGTGTGTGTGTGTGTGTGTGTGTGTGTGTGTGTGTGTGTGTGTGTGTGTGTGTGCGCGCGCTCTCGTTTTTCAGCCCTTCAGGATGTGCACGGGTTCATGTATCTGATCTCCTGCAGCACCTGAATGCCTCGCTGCCCTCTGACATGCAGGGGTGTGATGTCATGTCATGTGATCAGGGATAACTTTCAGCCTCGGCTCTTAAACGGTGCCGACAAGCAGTCGACGTGACAGCAAACACAAACCGCCAGTTGGGTCTGCACGTCGACCGCAGAGGATAAATAACGTTTACACACACGCGTTTCTAATCAGCATCGCAGCCTGAGCCAATTAAACCTCAGCATGTGTGTGTTTGGTTTAGATCCACACACACTCTAAACTGCACACATGCAGACACACACACACGGGTCTGAAACCTCAGCCTCGCATTGTTGAACTCTGGTCCTCACAAACACACAAAGGAGGGACACACACGCTGTAAACAGTGCATCTGCGATAAGAGTGCATGACGAGGACACGGAAATTACCATGACAACGCCGGCGGGATGTTTACACAAGCCGCTCGGCCTGTGTGTGTGTTGGTGTGTGTGGTCTCGTGCTGAGACTTGCTCTCTAATAAACCTGATTATCTCCCTCCTCCTCGTTCCTTTCTTCTCCCTCATTCCTTCGCTCGCTTCTTCCTCCTCGGTCTTCTTCCCTTTCGGTCGTCGGTTACCTGCTCGCTGAACTTTGCTCAGTTCTAATCTCCAACATCTGAAAACACAAAGCAGCACAGCCAAAACTCTGTGCAGGAAGAACTGCTGCAGTCTGAGGCTGTGAAACCTCCACAGGAATGAACCAGCCTGCAGAATGAGTACTTCAAGTACTTCCAGAGGGTAATTCAATGTGTTCAGACTGGGTAAAAACAACAAATACGGACAACAGAGCCATGACAGAGCGTTCTTTCTGCGGCCTCTTCATACTTTGTGCAAAAATCCAACAGAAAACCTAAATTCTGCACTTTTATGATGTCCAGGAGAACTCTGGACATTTACTGACCGATGTTCTAACGCAGGGACGTACCCCACAGCTGTGGGCAAGCAGGTCGAGGCTCTGACACCCCGGCCCTGAGGAAATCCACAATGGGGACAAAGTGTGGGTCCATGGATGGATGTCATCACGCTGCAGCCACACATGTGGTTCAGAGACTGTTTGCTAGAAGAAAGCATCACATGTATGTCATCACCACATGACGCATTAATTAAAGCACGGCATCTTCTCATGGCACCACTAGCACATTAAAAAGGCCCCAATTCTTTGAGCTCCTAGAGTATAAAGTCCAGGCGTCCATGAGAACAGTGACGTTAGCTAGTTTCCATGTTAAGATGATACACGACGTTCTAAGAAACCGCTCTGCTAGAACTCTGGACGTTACAAAGAAGGAACACTAAATAGCAGCGATATTTGGACAGTTAGTTAAGTTGTGCTAGCTGGCACATTATTATGTGCCAGCTAGTATGTGGTGGCTAGCTACAAAGCTGTGGTTAGGCTAATATAAACAGGCTAGCACTGGAATAGTTCTGAATTAAAGTTCATGCTGAGGGTTCTTGATGGGCAGAAACAAATACCGTGACATGGCAAGAAGAAAACACTAAGAACGGACCAAACTTCATCAACAGAACATCTGAGATGATCCATCCACAGCACGAGGTCCATCACTGATATGTTACTGCCTGGTTTGGATCACTCACTGTGAAAGCTAAGCTTCACGTCCACACTTGTTCTGAAGCGTGAACTGCTGTGAGCTCTGGACTGTAGCTACACTGTGAGTTTTTAAAGACTGAGCTTACAGACGTGCTCAGCACGAGGACACGATTCAAGGTGGGTCACCAAAGTCTGAAGATTTCGTATCAGGTGCAAACCGGAACCCTGTCCCATTCTGACTGCACTTAGTGCACTCAGTCTATTTATCCTCCCAGCATCCACCGGGTCACAGACAGCCTATCTAGGGTCAGGGGTGAAGTCTGGGCCCTAACCCGGGTTTAAAGGATTTGTTGTCTGTTTGGAACCCAACAATGGAAATAAATAAAGACAAGAAGCATGCCTTAGTTCATTTGAAAGGTAACAGTTTCAGAAACCCCCCTTGTGGATGTTAAGAGGGTAGCATCTGTCGACCCTTCTCAGGTTAGTGTTGGGTTTATATTCTAGAAAAGGGCTGCATGTTAACCCCACCAACAACCTGCAGGACGCCAACAGGCTGAGAACCGTCAGTTACACACACCAAAG
This sequence comes from Amphilophus citrinellus, assembly GCA_013435755.1. Taxonomy (NCBI): domain Eukaryota; kingdom Metazoa; phylum Chordata; class Actinopteri; order Cichliformes; family Cichlidae; genus Amphilophus; species Amphilophus citrinellus. The sequence goes on along the minus strand of JACBYM010001323.1, from coordinate 10,902 downwards.
TCAGGCCTAGTCTCAGCTATGCCTGACATCATCACTGCACCTCACTGGAATGAACAGTCTTTGCCAAGATCAACCTTTATTGGACAAAACGATGGTTCTACTTGTTTCTAATGTGTCTCTTTAGCACGCAGCTAACATGAAACCCTTTCATTACCTAACAGACGGGCAGTGTTTGTGTAATTCAGCTCTTTGTGAGTCAGACACTTGCTGTTGGAGCTTTCTGAGAGGTTCATAGAAGAACAGCTGTTTAGGTTGTGTTTGTTCCTGCTCCTCTTCATCGCTCTGTTTGAGCTGCTCATCATTATTCTGTCAACACTCTGATCGATGATTCAGGCTGACTCATTTTCACCTGTCGGGATCTTCCACTGCAGGCTGCAGCTTTCTTTGCTCCCCTCAGCCATCAGGACCTAAAACATCTGAAAGCACAGTTTAAAACTCGCCCTGCTCACGATATTACTCAGTCCTCAGCGACTCTTTGAACCGCCCGGACGGAAAAATGTTCCACAGCGATTATCCAGCAGTCAACTGGAAGAAATCACTGAGAACATTTCTGCTTCTTACATGTGACAGTTTATAAAATCTCAGAGTTTGGGACGGCGGACAAATCAAACCACCTGAGGACGTTTGTCTGGAAAATGGAAAGTTACTCATTAGAGGAGCGAAGCTTCCAGCAGACCGACTTACGTTTTCATCCACATGGTTCAAAGAGTCCTTAAAGGATCATTCTGCCTTATTTCAGCCTACTGTGTTTCCCATTACTGTGTCTCTGTGGGTCTGCTAACCTCTGCTGTAGAGACTCGAGCAGCTTTCCCCGCACCCCCCAAATGGAGTTTTACTTTAATTTTCTTTTCCTCATTTACCAGAACGCCTGCAGTGGAACTGAATGTTTGCCAGTACCTGCCTCCACTAACGAGGCTGATTTCCACTGCAGGAAACAGGTTATTTCAAGTCAGAGTGCACCTTTGTGACTGTTCCAACCACAGGAACTGCCCCCGTAGGACCTCTTCCAGGGATGTTTTTATGGAGAAAAGAAAAATAGGGCCTGCTCTATTATCTCTTTTCCATCGACGTGGTGCCAGTGCACAGCCAGATCTGCCTTTTAAGAACCAGCCCACATTTCAGCAGGTTGGAGAACTGAACTTTTACAAAGGAAAACCTGGGCCAGTTTCCACAAGGAAAACAGAAATTCCCAGAGCCCACAGAACCTGTGAGGGTCCTTCTACCAGACTCTGGTGAACTTTTATTCTGGTAACTCCTCCAGAGCAGTGGGTCCAAATCTGGACCACCTTTTCTTTGGTGGAATTAATGAAACTGGTTCTAGACTGGGCACTGAGAAGAGGAACAAGGTGAATTTGAAAAGTAATTTACATCAAATATTTATTCATTCCTGATGGGCTCAGTGTCTATTGGGAAAAGCTCTACGTCCTAAAAACCGGAACCTTATAGAAGCAAGACGGAGAAGATAAAATCCTCATACGAGTCCAAAGCAACAAACAGTAAGCTGTTGCCCACACTCAGAGAACTATGGTTATGTAACATTAAAGTCAGGCGAAGGCTCCCAAACACTTCAAGTGTTCATCATCCAGCTCCAGGAGGATGACAGAAGAAGAGGAAAATGTAGAAACCTGATTAAAGTCCTCTTTCTGAAGTTTGAAGTCTGTGAACGTCGGCTGGAATAACACACCACACACACACACACACACACACACACGTTTGTATGGCGAGAAAATTGACTCAAAATATCTGTGTCTGTAATGCTGGATTTGTCATTTTTTGTAATTTGTAAATAACATTTTGTGCGTAAGTTCAGGTGCTTGTAAATGTGTGTTTAAATACAAATATTAAGAAATTAAGAATACAAAATAAAAGTACACACACAAATCTGCTAATTATGAATCAAAAAGGTTCCTACGCATACAAACCGTTAAATACAAGTACACGAATCACCTGATACACAACAGTCACGCACAAATCAGGTTAGAGGGCACAAAGTTTTTTGAGACACATTTCAGCTTCCGGAGAGCTCCCAGATTCCTGCTACATGGTGCGTTTAAATGCTGGTGGAAAGCTGGGACATCTGAGTTTTGTTCAGAGTAGTGTTTTATTCCCACTGAACTTATTTCACTCAATACTGGTGCTGAAGTGGCAAAGACAATTTTCTGTGGACAATGGGATACCTCAGCACCCCTTAGTTGTAACACGCATGGCGCCAATATCGGGGGTGGGGCTGAAAGATGCAATAAAATAAAGCTGAATAAATACGATTATTGGAGAAATAAGAGTGTGATTTCGCTAATGATTTTTATTTTCTGCTTATTATTACTGAAGATGTGAGGTGAAGGTCTGAAGATGTGAGGTGAAGGTCTGAAGATGTGAGGTGAAGGTCTTTTGGACTTTTTAGCTTCAGAAACAGGTATGTCAGAAAGAACCACGGCATCAGTGTGTCACACTCAGAAACACTCAGTGAAGGTGGTATGATGGTGCGTCCTGCTGGTCTGGACACTTTCCCACAACTGTCCTGTGAACAAATCTGCTGCAACATGGAGAGATTTGAATCTGCTTCTCCAGTTATGATGATTCACATCACACTTGTTTGGGCTGAGAAACAGAGCCACAACTTTGGCAGCCGATAACACCATCTTATTTTGTAAGAAATATCTTCCTCAGGGTTCTGCTGTCGGTCCTCTGCCAGTCTGGTTTAACCCCCGCACAGTGCCGTAAACCACCAAAACAAAAACTCATAGGAGTCTGGCTAAATAACAGAGCTGTGTGAACATGTTGAAACAAACACTTCTCTGTTTTAACCTCCATCAGCCTGATAAGAGGTCCTCTGCTTCCATCAGGTTTACTGTTTATCTGTAACATTTTATGCAGATGACATCATCTGTTCTATAAGAATGGGATTTTCTGGACACCATGTTTAAAACCTTTTTAGCTACACTTCGTGCTGTTGTTGTGCTCTCTGCTGCTAACATACACATTTAATAACCGTAAAGAGATGAAGAAACATCAGCTGAGCCTGCTGGGTTCCTTTCTCTGAGCGCGCCTCCACACACTGTGAGCAGTACACGGATCTTATTCTGATGCAGGTCCTGCACAGAGGGCTGCTTTAGGTTTGAAGGTGGCTCACAAAACACACAACAGTGATGCACTGACTCACATATGGAGTACTGTAGCTCCAGCTGGTGAAATATGAAACAAACTTCAGTGTAACAGATCTTCCATCTGAAGCTCCAGGTGAGCTTTTTGTGAATAAGCGGGTCACATGGGTTTGTTCTTTAAATTGAGACAGGTGTCCTCATTTCTCCTTTACCTGCTCACCCGAAGCCACAGAGCGTTTTACACTGGAAACAAAGTTTCCACTTTACTTTGTGACTTTAAAGGCAAACTGCTCGGTTTGTGCATCACCTGCAGGTTTTCTCTCCCTTTCACAACAAACTTCATGCCTCCCTTTGTGAGCAGACCTCAGTCATTCAGAGATTTCAGGGGGTTCTGCTCTGAAATAAGAAGAGGTCAACATGTGGCTGCTGTTTTATTTTGAAAATCCTCTCTCACAGGTCTCTGAAAGCAGTGTTTGTGAGTGTGAGGGCTAAACCTCCAAAGGGCCAATCAACAGATTAACAAACCAGCACTTAACATGTAAATCCTCAGTCAGAAATTAAATCCAGCGCCTTTAAAGGGATTTATGGACGGAAGAAAGGCGCCGAGACAGCGAGGTGGAGGCAGGAGAAAGAGGTGGAGAGGGGGAGGTTTGGTGTGTGTGCACGGTTAAAATAAGAACAACAGAACAAAGACAAGAGGAGAGAAAAGACAGGCAGCAGATGGAGGACAATATGGAGACACACCCACAGTGAAAAGCTTCTGCTGCACCACAGGAAGCATCTCGGATTTAACCACTCCGGCTAATTTCTGTGTTTCTGTGAGACAAACTGGTGACTTCAACTTTCATCTGAACTTCTACAACCTGAGGCTGAGAGGCTGAAGCCCTCACAGAGGCTGAAGCCCTCACAGAGGCTGAAGCCCTCACAGAGGCTGAAGCCCTCACAGAGGCTGAAGCCCTCACAGAGGCTGAAGCCAAGCTGGGTGATCCTTTAAAGGGTTAAACAGAGCAAAGTCCCCACAGGCTTCAAACAGCCTTCAGAGTCACACACACACACACACACACACACACACACACACACACACACACACACACACACACACACACACACACACACACCACACAAGCTATTGTTTTCTAACTGGTAATTTCTGGTTTGGCAGGAAACAATGATCCTGCTCACAGCACGCAACACACAGACACACACAGACACACACAGACACACACAGCTGCTGATTAACCCGTCGTTAAAGAGTGACTGTGTGTATGAATCTGTTATTTATTTGTCCTAAACTCTTCCTGAGACTCTGTTTGTATAAACTTCAGGCGACTGCACACAGTTTTAAACTCACGAGGCTGCTGCAGGTCTAAGAACTGCACACAAACCCTGCAGTTCCTCTGACGTCCAGCAGGGGTACCAGCAGTGAGTCGAACCTCTACAGCAGAGCAAACAGGATCACAGCCTGAGACTCAAACTGTCAGTTTTATAGAAATCTTAATGTGGTATATAATTAATTTTGGTAAAGCATCTGAATACATTTAATACGTTTTAGGGTCTAAACCAAACTACTGCAGCATCTGTGTGCAGCAGAAACACAGACAGCGATTAGAGCAAGACGACAAGTACGCACTTTGTGTCCTTTTATCTGTGATATGAACTGATACAAAGCAGCAAGTTCAGCCTTAGAGCCCAAACTAATTCACAGCTGTGAAAATCGCTTCTCTTTTCTCATGTAATACACATGTAATATGGTAGAAAACTGGATGTTGAGACGGCAGAGTCACGCCCTTCTGCCGCTTTTGGCACGCGTTCTTGGTTCAAGACCAGCTAGCTTGCGGGGCCGGAATTGAACCCGTTTTTCGGCCGAGCACCGAGTGTTTCAGCGGTGGAAAACCCGCCTAACGGTTCAAATTACAGCACGGGCTCGGGAACCCTGTTGGTGGGAAAGAGGTCAGAGTGTGTGCTTACAGGCCGTGGAGTTCCTCAGGGCTCTGTTATCGATCCTCTACTTTTATTTAAATTCTGTTCTTGTTTGTTAAAACCATATGCGGGTGAATATTTTATAACTCACCTGATTAAATTGTATTAAGGCTTAAAGTTTGCATTATTAGGGGCGTGGCCTCTTTGACAGGTGGATGCTCACACAGGTGCCTGCTAGGCTTCACTCAGCTAACTGGGCCTGCGGACTGTGGGAGCCTTTGGGGGGTTAGTGAGGTGTAATGAGCAGGTATCTGTCTGTGTGATGCTGCAGGCTGATAACCCTGCTGTTTAACTGTTATCAGTTGTTTCAGCGCTCTCAGCTCCTGCATCTTTCCTTCCTGCCTTCGTCCTGTTGGGAGTCCCGTGACTCTCAGCTGCTCTTTGTGTTGACAGAGTGATAGATGAGGTATTGATTATCAGCCACATGCTGATCTGAAGCAGCTGCAGCATCTACTGGTTTCCTGCCTGCTGGTTTTAAACTGGTTTCACTCAGCAGCCATCTGAGCAAACGCCACAGATGACCAGCAAACAGCTGAACAGCATCCTCTCTGAGATGATCACATGACCGATTTATCAGGAAGAACTGACCCTGTGTCACCTGTAGCCTGTTCCTAATAAACTGGCCACGTGGTGTAGCTTCTGCAGCGTGAGGTTTTACAGAAAGCAGATTTTTAATCTGAATATGCGCTGCAGACAACATGAAGCTTAAAACAAGTTTAAACATGGTGGAGATGCAGGGTTCCCCTGCACAGCAGCTAATCAATGACACTGATCCACATACATGCAGAGTTATTGATCACATATTGGAAGGTTTGGTTTTAGATCAGATCAGAGATGATTGTTTTTACTGCTGCACATACAGCACTGGGAACATGCCAGAGGAGTCCCAATCAATAACCAATAAATCAATAAATCACCTGCAGGAAAAACATCCAAAGCAGAGAAGAAGAGACGAGCAGCTTTGACCTTTCAGACTCTGCAGTCTGATGACCAGTCAGAGCTCCCAGTGCTCCCAGTCTGTCTGCCTGCCTATCTCACACACACACACACACACACACACACACACACACACACACACACACACACACACACACACACACACACAAAACACAAACTAATGACAACATTTCAGAGCGTGCTCAGTCAGGGAAGCTAGTGTTACAAAGGACCTGCACGGGTTTCATCAACAAGAAGGTTCTGCAGGAAGCAAACAAACTCAAGTCAGCGTTAACCCACGCACAGACTTAGTCAGTGTTCACCCACGCAGAGACTTAGTCAGTGTTCACCCATGCACAGACTTAGTCAGTGTTCACCCATGCACAGACTTAGTCAGTGTTCACCCACGCAGAGACTTAGTCAGTGTTCACCCATGCACAGACTTAGTCAGTGTTCACCCACGCAGAGACTTAGTCAGCGTTAACCCCACGCACAGACTTAGTCAGTGTTCACCCACGCAGTGAGTCAGTCAGCGTTAACCCACGCACAGACTTAGTCAGTGTTCACCCACGCAGTGAGTCAGTCAGCGTTAACCCACGCACAGACTAATGGGCTCGACACACGGGGAGCGACAAACGACAGCGACGAATGGGTCGCATTGCCACTGGGGTGAAACCGAACACACGGGACGCGATAGCGACGGCAGCATTGCGAATCGCCCTCTTACGTCACTCGCCTCCAAGAAATGTGATTGGTTATGAAACTGGAGGGATTTAGACATTTTCAAAGCAGTCCGTGTCAGACACGGCAATAAAGATGAGTCTGAAGATTTTACTGGAACTGGCAGAAATCTTGCTGTTAAGTCTCCTCTACAAAAGAAAAAGACAACCTTGGGTTCATCCTATATTAGCACAAAAGTCCTCTATCCGTCTGTTTAACGTTAGTCTTGCACCAGCACGTTCTCATACGGCTGCCTTTTATGTGTAAGTCGATAATCACTGTGTGAAGTGTCATATAATATAGGAAAGTCAAACACAGATAAAATGATGCTTTCCTTCGTGCTGAAAGTGGTTGCAGACTGCAGCGTGTAGCATACTCTTCGCTCATTGGTCAGTCAATGAAACTCTTGCTGATTGGTTTAGTGCCACGACAGCGACAAAAGTAGAACATTTTCCAACTTTGTTGTGTCGCGTCGCCTGGTCGCGTGTGCACGTCTACGTGTACGAGCTCGAAATTTCACATGCACGAATGTCGCCGGTCGCTTAGCTGGAGGAGGGCAAGCGATTGTCGCCTCATCGCACAAGCTCCACAGGAAATGAATGGAGAGCGAGCAACGTCGCTCCCCGTGTGTCGAGCCCCTTAGTCAGTGTTCACCCACGCAGAGACTTAGTCAGTGTTCACCCACACAGAGACTTAGTCAGCATTCACCCACGCAGATACTTAGTCAGTGTTCACCCACGCAGTGACTCAGTCAGCATTCACCCACGCAGTGACTCAGTCAGCATTCACCCACGCAGATACTTAGTCAGTGTTCGCCCACGTAGTGACTCAGTCAGTGTTCACCCACGTAGTGACTCAGTCAGCATTCACCCACACAGAGACTTAGTCAGCATTCACTCACGCAGAGACTCAGTCAGCATTCACCCACGCAGAGACTTAGTCAGTGTTCGCCCACGTAGTGACTCAGTCAGCGTTCACCCACGTAGTGACTCAGTCAGCGTTCACCCACGTAGTGACTTAGTCAGTGTTCGCCCACGTAGTGACTCAGTCAGTGTTCACCCACGTAGTGACTCAGTCAGCATTCACCCACACAGAGACTCAGTCAGTGTTCACCCACGCAGTGACTCAGTCGGTGTTCACCTTCACAGGTGCTGATGCTGATTAAACCAAACAGAAAACAATCAGACGAGGACTTGAAGTGACCTGAAACCATCATGAAGACTTTTCCACTTTTGTCAAAATTACTTTCTGTATTCTGTTGTTAATTTATTTTATTTTTATTTATCTTGGGATGGAAAATGTATTTATTTCATTTCGTTTTAATTAATTTATGTAATTTTACTTTTGTCCCTGGCTGTTTGGAAGGCTGTCTTATCAGCAAAAAAAATTTTTCATCTTTTAATACAGCTGAGATGCTGTCAGTTATATTTATCTTTCACTCTAATGTAAAAAGTATCAAAGTGTTGAAAAGGTGGGTTTTTAATGTTTAATAAGCAAACAAACATGCTGCAGCTTCAAACGGCGACTTTAACCAAGGGCTAACTTTGGGTCCAACATTGGGGGGGGGGGGGGGGGGGGGGGTATTCATAATGTGTCTGATACACAGCAGCATAGTTATTAAATCATCAGCTAACAATACATATACATTTACCTCATTTTGATTTTGCCGCTCTTTACAAGGGGGGTGTTGTCAACCAACAATGAAAAATTGCTGTTTGTCTGCTTTTGGCTCTTTTCATTTTTTCTAACTACCCCCCCCCCCCCCCCCCCCCAGCAGGTGCTTTGATAATGATAATGAATAAAGAAAATTAACATGTTATTCATGTAAGATTTTTTTGTAAATCGAAATAATGTGATTTTATTGGGGGGGGGGGTTATAGAGATTGGATCAGATAATTGGGGGGTCATAACCCCCCCCACACACACACACACACACAAATTATGCGCTTGACTTTAACGTCATCTTTTACATTAAAAAACAACATAAAAGTTTTGTAGTTTTCAGATTAAAACCTGAAACTTTTTTTCTGTAATGTGACAAAAAAAAGCAGAGACGGAATCAGGCAATTTTCAACGTTTCCTTGACCTTTGACCTGCCGTCAGCCTCACATACGTCTGATTCATGCAGGCACACACTCACAGTCCCACCTCATTAGCGTGGAAGCTCGTCAGGTGAGTAAAGCCCTCAGAGGCCCACAGAGATGGAAGCTTCACCCACTATCAGCGCTCTGAAGAAGCAGACAGCTAAAGCAGCCTCGGTATGAGCAACGCACCAAAGCAGGCGGGGCTAAACTGAGGAGTGGATATCTGAGCGACCTGCTGGAAACCTGGTGGCGCAGAGGTAACCTGTGGCAGGTACAGGTGGGGGTGTTCACACCTGTGGCTCAGCCCACAGCAGGGCGCTTCACACTGCAGTTTGGGCCAAACTGTAAAGCTTCACCAGAGTTTATCACGGACATCATATTTTAGAGGGCAGAGGTCAGGCAGACCGGAAGCAGGGGTGCCGCTCAGAGCCTCCGTCACAGCCCGGGCTGCTCATTCATGATTTTAATAAACAGGAAGCTGAAACAGCTCAGAGAAGAAAAAGATCCTCACACCAATACACTGACTTCAGCTAATATTACATCATCACTTATGGGTTGATCCAGACTTATTGATCAGGAGCTGAGACAACACACACACACACACACACACACACACACACCACACACACACACACACAACGGAGCTGTAAGTCCTTCAGGGGGAGGAGGGCTGATCAATACTGAGGGATAATGGCGGGTAATGAGCGCTCTGATCGGCCTGTCTGATCGATCATGTGTATTGATCAGTACTCACCTTCGTCCGCCCTGCAGGAGCCCCACAGCAGCAGCGGAGGAGGAGCAGCGGCAGCCCGCAGAAGGAGGAGGCCCGGCTTGGGGCCCCGGGGCCCCGCTGACCCCCCATAACTCCCCTGCCCGATCACACCTATCGATCACTGGTCACTGACGTCAGCTGGGCTCGATCTCCGCCGGCCGCGCGCGCCTCATTGGAGACCAAAAAGAAAGAAAAAAAAAAAAAAAACTCCAGAAAGTTTCCAAGATGGAGGCAGAAAAGTGCTTTAAAGCAGGCTGGACTCCTTCAGCTGCTCCTGCTCCGGCCTCTGCTGCTCCTCCGTCCTCCCTCCGCCGCGGGACTCCACCTCATCCCTCCATCTCCTCCGCTCCCTCTCCCTCTGTCCTCCAGCACGGAGCGGCGGGGCGCGGCTGCTGCGAGGCCGTCGGAGGAGCTGCGAGAGGCGGCCTGGCGAGCGCAGAAGGGTCGGCGGTCACAGCTGGAAGGTGGAGGTCCCGAATGCATACACAATCACACACAGACAAACACACACAGAGCTGACCACCACCGCTCCCAGTGCTCCCAGTTCTCCCAGCGATCCCAGCGAGCAGCTGCTTCCACGCAAACGTGCAGAAAAAGTTGGGAACAAAAGCTGCTGCAACTTTCTGCCTCCACCTCTGCGCGAGGACACGCCTACAAGTCCCGAGGGGGCGGGGCTAATGGGTGAATGACAGGCTGTGAAGGAATGCGGGGGAAACATGTCTGCGCATGTCTGTTTCTGAAACCTGAAGAAAAACGTGATTTTTAAATAAACTCTGATACAAAAAGATTCATTAAAAGTCTTTAAAAACATATTTATTTATTTGGATTATTGTGTCCTGATCTTTATTGTTCCCTTCACTAACTGAGCCTGCATCATCATCATCATCATCATTGGGAACATCTGGGGAAACATCACGGTACTCCGGCTTCTCGCCTTATTCAATATTTAATGGTCCTTCTGGTCACACTGCCGATCAATGCTCCTGAAAGAATTTAAGGGGTATTGATCAGAAAAAGGTGAGGAAAAGTCGTATTGTTTGGAATGATGAGGAGTTGTGAGCTCAGCCAGGTGCGTTCTGCAGGTGTGCAGGTGTTGTTGCTGCTGCTGACTGTCTTTATGTTAATGATGAAGAAGCAGAGACTCAGAGAGAAACTCCTTCAGGGTCTCTCTCTCTCTCTGTGGCTGTTTGGTATGTAAATGTCTCTCGACCCCTCTAAATTCCTCAATCCACATGTGAAGACCAGGGGGAGGGGGAAGAGGAGGAGGAGGAAGAGGAGGAGGAGGAGGAGGAGGAGGAAGATGAGGAGG